>JASDQU010436823.1:19829-34683 GCA_032191745.1 Picea mariana
TGTCTCAATGGATCATGGATTATGTTAACTTTGTTAACATGGCAGTCTTAATTAACGGATCACCTACATATTTCTTTAATAGTCATCGAGGGCTTCGCCAGGGATGCCCACTTTCCCCCCTTTTATTTCTATTGGTGGTAGAATGCTTAAGTAGATGCTTGAAAAAAGATGTGGTTGATGGGAAATTTCATGGGCTCAAAGTCGCTACAGAAACAATAATTTCACACTTATTCTTTGTGGACGATGTCCTAATCCTAGGAATTGGCATTCTTGAAGATTGGTTGGAGTTTAAATCAATTTTAACAAGTCTTGCCTTCGATATGGATGTTAACTGCCAAAAATCTTGCTTTCTTGCACAAAATATCGACCCTATTCTGGAACAAAGGCTTCAAGCAACATACAACATACCCTTTATTTGCATTGATAAAGGTATGCAATATTTGGGATTTTATCTAAAACCCAACAGCTATAAAGTGGCGGATTGGAATTGGTTGACCAATAAAGTGGATAAGAGAATCAACAATTGGACTTTCTGCTAGCTTTCCTTAGGTGGCAGATTGGTATTAGCAAAATATGTTCTTCAGAGTCTACCTGTATATTGGCTTAGCTTAGCCAAGATCCCTTCTTGTATTCTACACAAGATTCAACAGATTATTGCAAATTTTATATGGAGAGGTGCTACAAAAACTACAGGCTTCCACCTTTCAAAGTGGAAAAACATAGCAAGACCAAAGGAATCTGGAGGATGGGGTATTCATAATATTTTCTGGCTTGCTCAATCACTAGCTGCAAAATCTTGTTGGAGAGGTCTCTTTGGTAAAGGTATGTGGAGTGAGCTACTTACTTTTTTTTTTTAAAAGGAATAGACTTGACCTCCTGGTTGCACAAATCCGAATATAAGTATCCAGTAGCATAAAACATCTGGAAATTTTTTATGGCCTCATTACATATTATAAAACGTTGGCTGACATGGCAGATTGGGTGTGGAAAACAAGTCATTCTTGGGTGTGATCCATTTATAGGAGATAATGCTTCCTTTAAACTCTCGGGCTCCTTAATTCAAAATCTCAACAATCAACATATATACTCTTTAGCACAAGTAGCCACAACAAATGATGCTAGTAATAATTAGAATTGGCTTGAGAATATCCACCTCGGTTTGACAGGGGATTTGGCTACATAATGGAGAAATTTCCTTACATTGCTGAAAAACAGTGGAATCTCTCTCAACAATTCTAAAGATAAGATAGTATGGTCATGGAACAAGGTAGTGGGTAATGTAACAACCAATTTAGCATACCATTTCATATCCTTCATAAACTCTACATAAGACATCAGATGGTGGTATAAATCTATATGGAAAGTGAAAATACCAGTAAAAAATATATGCTTCATGTGGCTATGTTTAAAGGATTGTGTTCTAATTGGAGTAAATTTTAGAAAAAAAGGGAGGCATTGGTCCTTCGGTATGTAGTCTCTGTTTAAGAGATGAAGAGACAACTTCTCATATTTTTGTGCATTGTCAAACTTCACAATATATATGGAAAGAGATCTTATTCTACCTCAAAATCCCCGATTCATGGAGCGGTTCTACTTTGGAAAGTAATATGTTTCATTGGTTCACACAATATCCAAAGATGAAACATATCCCTTTTATGGTAATTAAGGGCATATGGAAATACATAAATAAATTATTCTTTGAAAACTGGCCTAGACAGGACTCCAAGATTATCACAAATATCCTTCTCTCAATCAAAGAACACAATGGGGCAGGTGAAGATGACAAAGTAGATCACATACTAAATCTACTATACTTTGATGATAATCCTATTGGCTTCTTTGATGGAGCAGCTGTAGATAATCGATGTGGGATGTGAATTTTTCTCAAAATCAATACAGAACACCATTACAGAGCACACTTTGTAGGTGGTCAAGGAAATAATATRAAGGCATAAATCTTGGGACTATAGGGACT
Organism: Picea mariana; assembly: GCA_032191745.1. Classification (NCBI taxonomy): domain Eukaryota; kingdom Viridiplantae; phylum Streptophyta; class Pinopsida; order Pinales; family Pinaceae; genus Picea; species Picea mariana. Next base: position 21,805 of record JASDQU010436823.1, read on the forward strand.
CCTCTCCCTGGCAAATAGGTCAAGGAAATAATATGAAGGCATAAATCTTGGGACCATAGGGACTCCTCTCCCTGGCAAATAGACTGTCACACTGTCCATTCCTTTAATYGAAAAAACTATTAAATRARTCATTGTTAATGAAGACATCTATCTTCTTTTCTAAAATTTAGAGTTTAGAGTTAGAAAAGATCATCTATACTAGATGTGTTTTTTCCTTTTTGAAAAGATAAGGTTTTTAATTTTTGTAATGAGCTTGAAGCTATCAAACTGATTGTATAATTTATTTCCACATAAACTATCAAAAAATAGTTATGTTTTTTYATGATCATCAAAGTTGACCTTGAAGCATAAAGAACATGGTATCTCGTATCTTTGGATGGATTACTAAGTAAACTTGCTGAGTACACATGGTAACAGGTTGCCTTCTATGGGGTATAGATTTCAGTGTGAGTATGGATTTCAGACTGCGAGCAATAAAAGCAGCTGAATGCATTGAAACCAAGGAGAGCATTAAATCCTCATATATTGACACCTTGTTAATGGAATTGAATGCCATTACACGCATTATTCTGAGGACCACTCAACACGTTACTCGAGAGGCTCTGCACCGACTCATACCTGCAGCTCCTCCATGGCTCTGGTGTGTGGTCCCTCGCTCGATAGAACCTCAAATCAATGATATCAGTGGCTGCCAATGACGGCATTAACACTGCTATCTTCGTCCACCAATCTGCATTTGGAGTGAGAGAAAAAGTAGATACAGAATGAAGTGGGTCTGTATATTGCCATTGCTCTTCATCTTCTATACACATATCACCATCTGGGCATTGGCCAGGTCCCATCCTCATGGTGTGTTTTTACTTTTTATTCATCTGTTTTATTTGTTGTCATAATAATAAGGTTGGTTTCTGAAACCTTAATGATCTGTGCAGGTGATAGACAGGTTCCTTGCGGGGTCAGTTTGAACCACGGTGAAAGAGGAGTCATGGTAATGTATAGCTTCAAACCCATTTGAATGGGATCTGTATGCATGCTGATTGCATCTAATTGAACTTGAAGCTTTTGATCCTGGGGAGATATGGGTTAGTTTTATGTAGTTTTGCATGTGAGGGTAACCTAATAAAATAGAAAATAATGGAGGAATGTAGCAAACTGAAATAATCAGATTCAATACTGGTTGAGAACTCTTTGAAAATGAGGCAATATTGGTGTTCTAATATTGTCAAAATATCAGATTCCAATAGCATTTTCTTTTCTGTGTTTTGGGCAGGAAGAGTTTGATGCAAGTAGTGAGGCAAATAAAAGAACAAAAAGAAGCAGCAGAAGAGTGATGGAGGATCATAAAGGCAGTGAAGTTGAACATGAAGATGCAAGCTCAGAATCTGCTGAACTAGATGATTATGGGAGGTCTGATCCTCCACCTGTTGAAAAGCGACCAACCAGGAAGCCAGTGCAATATAGGATATTCAGTCGCCCTCCAGCTCCTAGCCCTCGTCCATAGCCGATCAGCCAGGCATGCATTACATATTTTAATGTGAAAAAGTGTTTTACATAGATCGATCTCTGGCTATCTCTGGAAATGCATTTGGAGATACGCTATCTCTGGAAATGCATTTAGAATGCTTCCAGACGTGTCGAGAAAATTTACATAATGAATGCACTTATGAATTGGTCTATGTAGATATATATGTTATAATTTATTCCACGCAGACTACGTAAATGGGATTCATTATAGAATCCCCTGTGGTAGTAGAAGTGCCCCACATAAAATAGATAATTAACAATGCTAAGTTACAGCTAATTAAGTGCATGATGAACAGCAAGAACTGCTATGGTCATAATCATTTTTGCTATATAGAAAACATTACAGTTATCATACATCAATTTGCAGGGCAGCTACAGTATTTATGCAGCCATGCATAATTGTATTTGAATGGCTTGCATAACAACGACTGAAAAGACATGGACCAAGTTGTGTTTTGTCCATGGATTCTTTCAAAATTGGGGTAAAACAATGAGTCAAAGCTCAGATAGTATAAGTGTCTCGTCGTCAATCTGTCACTAACAAATGCATTTAATAGATGATATAAGTGTCTCATAGTCAATCTGTCACTAATTAATGCATTTAATAGTTCTGACTGTGACAACCAATAGTTCTGACTGTGTAGGTTTTCCCAGTTTGTTATAATAATGTGTATTTTCTGGAGATTTCACTATGTGAGTTTTATGAACTTTCCAAATGCTTAGAAAACTCATATACATGTTTCGAAAACTCACATACAACTGAATCTCCAAAAAAATATATGCATTTTTTTTTTATGATAAATTCAAATACATACTTTTGTTAAAAAACGGATTATCCTAAAGGCGTAGCTATAAATATTTGCGAAGAATGGACAAGATTCAAGATGGAGCTCTGCCTCGAATGATCTGGTGGAACTCAAATACTGAAGTAACATAGATAGTGTTCTCACATTGATTCAAATCTAATTTTGACGCAAACAAAAAAACATATTAGTGTTCTTACATGGATCCAAAGATGATGAAAAAATTACATATTCTTCTAGTTTTGTTGTAGCAGGGATATGAGGCTTGTCCTTATAATCAAAATACTACTTACAATGATGAGATATTGTTTTAAGCAAATTGAATTTTGCTACAGATCAACGGATTCCTTTCATAATGAAATGGATACAATACAATCACTTGTAATCTTTTGAAAGGCTGACCAAGTGGGGAAGGATAAAAGGTACATGATATGATATGTAATTTTATAAAATTAGTGGGGAAGGATAAAAGGTACATGAACTTAACTAGCATAGGAACTTTACTATATATAGTGCTTTGGAATCCACCTTTAAATATAAAGTATATTCTTGGTACTTTCTATTAATTCTAGAGGAATCCTCCTTGAATATCGTTGTGTGGAGTTTTCATGTTGGATTAGTTATATCTCGCATTTTTTATTACAAAATCAATGTCAATCTATCTTAACAATAGTCAAGGTTAATTTTTTATTTTTAACCTACTTTGTGATGACATTTGATGGAAATATCTAGCAATACTTTTTATTTTTAACCTACTTTGTGATGACATTTGATGGAAATATCTAGCAATACTTAGAGGGGGGTGAATCAGTATTGCCTACTTTTTCTTTTTATCTTCATCCATATTAAGCACACATATTAATTATTCAATTAAGCAATATATGATGAACAACAAACCCTTATGAACACAAGATTTTATCGTGGAACCCAACAGGGAAAACCACCAACTATTTTCTCATTAATAAAAAGTTCTTTTACAAAACTGTTTTCAAGCTACAACTTGATGGAGAGACATTTCCCAAATTTCTTCAGCTACAACTGAAAGGATGTTACCACACCCCATTTACCAGCTACAACTGGAAGGATGCACCCACACCCTCATTCACCAACAACAACTGGTAGGAGGCTTCAACCCCCTGTTTAGTCAACCACAANNNCCCTCTGTTCACCAGCACCAACTGGTAGGGGGCTTCGACCCCCTGTTTAGTCAGCTACAACTAACAAGGAAGCACCAACTCCCCTGTAGGCTCCAACCTTCATTTGCACCACCCAACCATCCTTAGTTTATAATGTAATACATTCTCTTCTGTACTTCACTGAATTTGACTCATACAACCATTGTTGTATTTCTACTTGTCTGTTGCAACCTTTGCTTGTATGGTCTTCTGTATCAAGTACTGGATTGCATAACTGCTTCTCTGTCTTATTTTGTTCTTGATCTTCAATAAGACATTGATAGGCACCTTAGAACAAACAATTCTTCATCTTGGACTCTGCTTCGGTTTTCGATCTTCTAATGTTAACCATAGAGACACTTTCTTCTCACCACTTTTTCTCGTTTATATAATCTTCAAACATGTGTGAAATTTAAAACAATGTGTCCCTTTATTTGAACCATTGTACCTTTTCATTTAAAATGATAATTAAACTTTAATTAATATTATTTTTTCCTTTTTATTCTTTATTCATATTTTCATCATTTATTCTCTTTTAATCATGACTGTGTATTGGTTCATTTTTGTCATGAGTTGATCACAGACATGGATCGACTCATTAGATTGTACTCTTGTTTCTACTGCGTTCTCGGCTCACCAACAAACCATATTCGATCATCACGCTTCTTAATTAATCAATCTTATTTACTGTTTATTTATTTTACAGTGAAGGTTTTCCATAAATTGATCACAGTCATGGATCAATTTAATCCTTTAAACTCGATCCCTAATACTATTATATTTACAGAGACTAGATTCCATGAAGGTGCTACCTTCAAACCATCACATATGACCGTGCATTACAGAACCATGGACTTATCAAATATAGCGATGTATAGCAGTTTCTTTTTAAAAATTCTTATGTCATATGACCGATGGCATAGAATCACAAGCTTAGAAATTTCGGCAACGCATTAAAAGTTTCCCTCTCAAGCTTCTTTACCATATGACCAATGGCGGTGACCTCATGCTTAGGCGAGACAAGTGCATGAGTGATTATCAAATGAATGGACATGATTCATTCTCCCGATACGATGGACGACTGACGGAGTTTTGGTACTTTGCCATTTCAAGTCTTTGTGACTCCACTGTATTACCAAACTCTCGATCATGATATCGCCGGTCAGTTTGGACGGCTCATATTACCCATTGAGATGGACGACTCACAGGGTTTTGGATTTTTTTCCTTCGGGACTTTGAGACACTTCTCTTTACAAAACTTCTGGTTGCAATATTGCCGATATGATCAGTCGGTTCATGTCTCTTCCATGGAAGAGATCAACGTTCCACCTTAAACCTTAATATGATCACTTCTTTCCTTATTCGAACAGTTGTGTATTAATCAGGCGTTGAGATGTGTGGCTGCCGGGATTTCATCATTTTTTCCTTCGATTCTTCGTGACCTCCAATAGTCCCTTTCAACATTTCGACGTTCGGGACTTCGTGATGTTGGATTTTTTGATTATAATGAAAAACTCTCGAAGTGGTAACTCTTGGTACTATGGATCATCTGACGCATGTCCCTTTAGGAGTTTAGGCATTCGAGACTTTCGGACTATAAAGTATTTTCTTAGTGGTGAAATATCCCGAAGTAGGACTCCTGGAGTAACGTAATTGCTTACGTCACTTGATGACATGTCACCAACCTATTGGCTGACATGTGTCATACATATTCGTGATTTTCACATGCTTGAAATGCTGTATCAACTTGACACTTGTCAGTGTCTTATTGTGCCACGTGTCCTTAGCTGACGTGGTCTGTCAACATGTCTTGATGACGTGGTGTGCTCTGTCGTTTTGCCTTGGTTCAAATCCAATGACCCTCCAACACATTCAATATCCGACGACCCACGATTCTATTACGATTTCGCGTTTCTCTATCTGGAAGGTTAGCTCTTCAAGTCTTTGAATTTCCAATCAGTGAAGTGCTGAACCAACACCATGTGTCCTCTTGCTCTATGGCCAGGATTCTCTCTCGATCCAATGGTCTGGATTGGATCACAAATTTGCATTTAGGTATTTCAAGAAGCATGCTCTATTCTCTCAAATTGCAATCTCTGAATTATTGAAATCCGGTATGCCACTCTCGTCATATTGATGACCCATGTCGCTCCTCCTGATCGACGGTCCTTATCTTATCGTGGTTTCGTGTTTCGATATTTCAAAGGTTAGAGCACCTTCCTTCTTCTGACTCCTGATTTCTCGATATCCGATATTCCACTCTTGTCGGATCGATGACCCACGTTCCTCCATGATCCAATGGTCTAGATCATATCCCTACTTTGGAGTGTTAACTAACTCTGGGCTTATCCTCCTTGCAGCTCCATTGGATCGGATGACTGACGGGTATTCTTGAAGCAGATCAACGATCACGATCTTTCTGTGATCCAACAATTCAATGCTCATCGCGATTTTGCATTTCACGACATCAAAGGTTAGAGCACCTCCTTCCTTTGAATTTTCAGTCAACGAAATGTTGATCTCTCGCCATGTGTCCTTCCACTCGAACACGATCTGATGGTCACGATCTTCCAATGATCCTTAATCTCACAGTCACCCATATGACCATTGTCTGTAATACTTAGATGATCAACATGGTTAATAATTTGATCAGATGGCTACTGAGGTTTCTTCACTTTGATTAGATGGCTACTGAGGCACTCATTATGATATTCCATTAGATATTGATCATTGAATCATTTTTGATCCTATAGTGATCAACAATAGTCATAGATTTCCTCTTTGTGCAATGTTCTATTCTTTATGAGCTTTGATCTTTTGATTATTCACTTCCCCTGTTCGCTGTTTCGATCTCTGCACACAATTTGACATCTTCTTCTAACTGATATTCTGTTGACATCAATGACAATATCATTTGATGTACTTCATCATTACAGATCATCACTTCGACTGTTGACATCAATGACAATATTTCCAACAATGTGTTGAAATTTTCTAACAGATTACCTATTTCTCCTCTTGTTGCCCCTCCATTGGTTGATTTCTGTACCCTTGAAAAAGTGGTATCCCTGGTAGCTAAATTATTCCTTGTAGATCCTCAAGAGAATATCTTACAAAGATTTATTATGTATTCATAGGATTCCTTAGATATATCTCCCTTTCTAAGCATATTCAACATATCTAAACAATCATCTCTAACTCCTTTTAGCAAAATAGTTTTCAGAATGTCCTTACTCACATATGGATGTTTAGACCTTTGTATATTATAATGGAGTCACTCCATAGAATCTTCAAGGATCTCGTCCTCCTTCTGAGACATCTTGAACAATTCCTCTCTTTGTTCCCTCATTCAGAAGTAGTCTTGGTACTTGTTTAGAAAAAACTACCTCATTTGTCCCCATGTTGAAATATTCTCTCCTCCAAGGCTCATGAACCATATTAAGGCATTACCCTTCAATGTAGCTAGAAACAATTTAAGCTTCTGCGCAGTGGTAGTGTATTCATAGCTTCTACAAAAAATATCAAATTCAAACAGAAATTCATCTGGATCCTTAGTAGATAATCCATAGAAATTTGGTAGGGCTGAGAGAGGTATGTTCTTCATAGGAGCTATCCCCTGTGTGGGAATATCAGAAATAGGAAAGACCAGGGTAGAGATAGTATTTTCATCATTTGCCTGATCTTCATTTTTTGGTGGATTCTCACGGTGGAACCCTTCTTCATTATCTCCTTGATTTTCCATATGTTCTCTTTCTCTCCACTCAATACGGAAAGTGCCCCACTCCTCTTTAGTGACTATCTATCCATTGATATGGTAAACAACTTCTTCTAGATTTTCCCTATTCCAAGCTACACTTCCTTGATCTTCAATATTCTCCAGTGTTGTGTGCTGACTTATTGGTGACAAACCTTCAGCTTCAACCCCTCATGAAAACAATGTTTCAAAATGGTGTAGTTTTGATGACTGAGGAATATGTCTTCTTGGAGGATTTGAAGGGTGAAAGATAGATCCCAAAGAAGAATCTTCTCTGGCTATAATCTCATCAACAAATGTTGGCCTTCACAGTGGAGGATTCCTTAAACCATGTCCTATGGCACCTGTAAGGTTAGTATTTTTGGGGATACGTCCTCTGGCACCTGTAGGGTTAGTATTTTTGGGGATACATCCTCTTGTTCCTTGATTCATGCAGACTACTCATTCCTAAGAAAAGAAAACTAATGTGCTTACAAGAATCTATAATTATCTTCCCCGACAATGATGTCAAAATATTGGGAACTTTAATTGTCTAAATAAATAGATAATTAAGGTGTTCAATATGAATTGTCAAACCCAGAGAATTTTTGTTATTGTAAGATAATTGTGCACAGTCTATGCTAGATTATGAAAGCAAACACTAATAAAATTGCAGTAAGGTGAATTAACACTAAAAGAAACAGAATTTAAAAGATGAACACTAACACAAGTTGTTGACATAGATGGAGTTCTAATCTATTGTTGCAGAATTGAAATCACACTTGCATAATTGAAATCTAATTTCTAGGAGTAGAAATTGATGAGTGTATAAGAATCCTGGATTATCTAATATATTCTAATTTTCTATATTACTCTTGCAGAAAAATGTTCTGTGCTAATTTCTAAAAGGGAATTCACACTTCTATTTAATTTTGCTTGAAAACAGAGATTAATTTAATGCAGAAAAGGAATTAACTTTCAAAGCAATTCTCCAACAGTATTCAACAATTGTTTCTAACTCTCACGAGACACACTGATGCACATTAACTGTAACAACAAATGTATTCTAGAAATGCATAAACAGATAAATCACACAATTGTAAATAGTCAAAGTAGTTAATCTAAAACTCAAAACAGAGGGGAGTCTGTGAGGAAGGTGGGTCCTTTCCTTCTCACTGAATCCACTGGAAAAGACTACAGTAGATTGGAGAAACTAAAATCACTTCTTTATTAAATCGCCAAAATGTTTAGATACAAAATATTTTACTTCACTTCATTGTTCCACAACTAATATTCTATCCATAATGATTACAAAAGCTCTATTATTTAAAGACAGAGTCATTCAGTTGAAACGGACTCAAAACAGCCTTGAGAATCGAAGATTCTCAAGCTATTCGTATGATATAAAATATTTTTCACCATTACAAAATCTGTAAATGATCTTGATCACCAACATGAGCCAAAACATGTAACAACCTTGAGGATCGGTCTTCAGGATTCAGATTTGAATGATATACCAGCTTCCAGGATCGATGGACATTTGTTACAACAAGTGTAACAGCTTCGAAAAAAGGTGCACAGTTGTTGTAGTTGTGTAACAACATGCAGAACTGGCGCACAGCTGTAATAGCTGGTGTAACAACAACGATCTTTCTTCAAGACTTGGTTGTTCTACACATTTTGATCATTAGTTGAACATTCATGGGTAAAATATGAGAAACGCTACCAATCAAACGTGTTAAGTAAATAAGAATACAAAAGAAAGATCAATGATTCATACCTTGGGAAAAAGGTCTTAGCAAACATGATATTAGGCATTTTAGCATAGAAATGATAAGGTTGAATGAGCAAAAGATATAGTGAAAAAGGGACATTTCTGGATCCTAACAATCACCTAAGAGAATCTAACCTCGTATTGAAACATTATCCAGTATGTGGGATTTCGTACTACCACATCATCTGACACATCACCAAAGTAACCATGTTTTTCCACATAAACACTGACACATCAACTACCACATCATCTCATCCAACCCTTTGAGTTTATCGGTGTTCAGAGGATCCGGTGGAATAGTTGGAAACCTAAACATTGATGAAAACTTGTCGATGCCAATGAGGCTCATCGTTCATTGTAAAAACATGTTTTGGTTTGCAGAAAAAGGAAGAGGTAGGTCTCCCCACCGATGGTCGACACTTTTTCGACGTCGATTTTTTGCATTTCCAAAATAGGACTCCCCATGCACAAAAGATCATGCCAATGGTCGAATCCCTTTTAAAGTGATTTTAAATATTGACTATCCATCTTATACCATCTTTCAATCATGTCCATCGAAATATTAAATGAGAAATTAACAGTTCACATGATTTTAACTAGAAAATTGTGCCTGTACCTAATTTTATCACTACGTAGGGGCCAATTAAATCAATCCACATTAGACCCAAAAATCCCACTTGAAATTTTAGATTAAAAATCATGCGCCATGTCATTGTATGAACATATATGTTGTACACATGTCACCACCCCGAAAAACATACTACGTTTCAAGAGAGAGAGAGAATTTTAAATCTAGATATTGTCGGGATCGACAACAAATGATGAAACAATGTCAGCTCGAATAGATGATGAACTAGAATCCCCAAACCTTGATGTAAGAAACCACTGCATGCAAAATATCGATCTTTTTAAAGTGTTGATGAATTAAAATATTGGCATTTTTGCAGTGTCATTTGTCGTAATTCATTAATGTCAAGCATGGCACATAGGTGGTGCATTCAAACCTTCAATATTTTTAAAGATCCCACTGTACTCTTTAATTGTAATTATCATATTTGATTGATAAGAGGTAGGGTATATGAGCTTGGAAGTTTCCTTTGTTTATGCATTATGACTATTGAGCATATGAAAGAATTTGCACAACGAAGAACATTTCAAAACTAGACATTGTGCATAATAGAGCTGTGTTATTGTTGAATTCAGAGTGTTTTGACTAGAAATGGTAAGTTCTAAGGTTAATTTCTATAATTTTCCATGAGGTATGTGTTTGATTGAATCATTGTTGTATTTCCCATACAATTTCTATTAAACTGTGAGTTTAACAATGTTTCTTTTGTGTAGAAAATGATTCCATGCATACCTACCACTCAACAGTCCCCTAAAATGCCTAAGGGAAAGAACATCTTGACAGGTTAAGCATCCAACCTAGCCATTGTTGAAGAGACAAAGCATGCACCCAAGGTGGAGCTTGTAATTTGGCTTCCGCGGAAGAAGGTTTTCAACCAACCACAGTTTTATAAATACACATATTCGAGCATCGGGTATAAGGTATTATTTCCTTCCTGGAATGATTTATTCAATAATATCAATCACTCAGATTTCCTAGAATTCACGCCTCACCAGGTGTTCCCGAACATAAAATGTTCCTTATTGCACATGGTAGCCTCTAGATCACTCGTCTCACCTTTTGTAGAGGCTTTAGAATGGATAATCAGTCACGCAGACACTGTTAAATGTATTATTAACAATGAACATGGACAATCTTTCGGAGTATTCCTACCGGAAGAAGTGAAAAAGTATTATAAGATTAGGGAACTGGAGGTTAGGCTAAATACTGATTTTGTAGTGGCATTCTGTGAAAAACATGACACCAGCAAACTAATGGCATCTTGGTGAAAAGAGGACATGAAATTTAAAACCATACTTCATGATGGTATGGTACAACAAACTCGATGGAACCCTATATGTACTTAATGGAATTGATCTACCAATTGTGTGGGGAAAAGCATTGCTCTAGATTCTTAGAATATTGAGTTCCCCTAGCTTACACTGTGGTGATACCGGGAAGCATTTGCAACTAATGGGATATCATATCCAAGCAACTAAGCACTAGAATAGAACAAGCCTAGAACATACCCTCCTTTTATATGGATTCCTATTTACTAGATGTAGTATGTTCTAGGAATATCTTTTAAGGTATGGGCCTGAGTTGGCATGTGTCTGAGCTCCTTATTCATGTATATTTCAGTTTTTTGTGGGAGAATAGGTACAAGAAATCTTATGCCATGACATGTGATGCATTTTTAGCTAGATTATACTTTATTATATTTAAACAAGAGTTCCCACTACTTTTAAAGCCAACTAAAAAGATAATCTTTGTGATCGAGAATTGGAATTTGGAGGAGAAATGTACTTATTTCATAATCTTTCAGCCACTAGATCTCCACTTCTACTTCCATCTTATGTGTCAGACTAATTGGATTTGGGGGAATTTTTTTATCAAATGATTTTACAGGGTTTCAATGCTTCACTAGTTAAAGACAAGAAAAGGGATTTCATCTCTCATGGTTTCCAATTGGGGTACTATTTTGTAAAGGATGCTACATAGGAAAAAAACTAATGCCTAAGGCACTTAGAATATAGGTTCCCAACTGGAAGGTACTGTGAGCATGACCCAAAATAGTTGGTGTCCAAATATGCAGGGAATGTAATCATTTACCAACCCTATGCCCATAACAAATTTGAAGATGATATTTTCACTAAAAATTGTCAAAAATGGAATGAGTACTCCAAAGGAAAGACCAACCTTATTTTATTCTGTTTAAGGCCATTTCTATAGATGAAGAGGTATAAATTATAAATCAAACAGGAGAAACAACCATACGAGCACAGACTAAAAGGGAAAGAGAATTTGAGGAAGCAAGGAAGGATGAAGAGGAGAGACTCCAAGCAGAAGCTAAAAGAGCAACTCATGAAGTTGAAAAAAAAAAGGTAGCTGAGGAGATAGAGAAATAAATAAAAGTTGAAGAAGAAGTAAATAGGGGAGAGGGTGAATAGATTCCTCAAGGAGAAATCATGCCAGAAGAAGTTAAAACTCAACTAGAACTGAGCATAGAGGAAGTGAAAGCAGGGAAACTAGAACCAATAGTAGTATTTGAGGCCTTAACGGAGGTACCAGTCACAATAATCTCAACCCCTACTATTGTATATTTAATAAATATTGATGATGATGTTGAAACCTCAGAATTCCCAATTATAAATGAGTCTAATACAGAGGAGAAAGTGAGTCTAATTACTTAAATACCACAACCAAAAGGAGAGGATGTAACAATAGATACAATTGAGAAGGTCACAACATCCCCAAAATGAATGTCACATCCACCAAAAGAAGAAAAATATCATGAAGATGAGGGTGTAAGTGAAAGTTAAGATTATGGTTCAAAAGATACATCCTCTAAGAAAGAGGATAATGAGAAGGATGAAGACCATGGGGAACAACTTGTAGAAGCTACAAGTAAAGGAGATGAGAATAAGAAATAGATTATTGTTGCAACGAGTGGAGATAAAATGACCAACCCACCAACCAATTCCTTTCCCAAGGAGGTGATACCTCTAGAGGGGCCAAAAAAAAATGCCCCAGAAGACACTACAAGCTCCGAGCAGATGAGTGAGCTATCCACAGAAGCAGGAGAAGACCATACCAGGACAAGACATCAAATTCTTGAAGAGCCAAGCAAATAACAACCATTGGATCAAGTGTTTAAGAAATTGAGTGGTCAAACATTAGCAATAGAGAATGTAAAGGAACCTATCCTAGAGCACTTCCATACACTAGGAAGCATAGGAAATGTGATGGCATGGGGTGATCAA
>JASDQU010436823.1:44418-55945 GCA_032191745.1 Picea mariana
ATTTGACTCATACAACCATTGTTGTATTTCTACTTGTCTGTTGCAACCTTTGCTTGTATGATCCTCTGTATCAAGTACTGGATTGCATAACTGCTTCTCTGTCTTATTCTGTTCTTGATATTCAATAAGACATTGACGGGCACCTTAGAACAAACAATTCTTCATCTTGGACTCTGCTCTGGTTTTCAATATTCTAATGTTAACCGTAGAGACACGTTCTTCTCACCACTTTTTCTCGTTTATATAATCTTCAAACATGTGTGAAATTTAAAACAATGTGTCCCTTTATTTGAACCATTGTACCTTTTCATTTAAAATGATAATTAAACTTTAATTAATATTATGTTTTCCTTTTTATTCTTTATTCATATTTTCATCATTTATTCTCTTTTAATCATGACTGTGTATTGGTTCATTTTTGTCATGAGTTTATCACAGACATGGATCGACTCATTAGATCGTACTCTTGTTTCTGCTGCATTCTCGGCTCACCAACAAACCATATTTGATCATCACGCTTCTTAATTAATGAATCTTATTTATTGTTTATTTATTTTACGGTGAAGGTTTTCCATAAATTGATCACAGTCATGGATCAATTTAATCCTTTAAATTCGATCCCTAATATCTATTATATTTACGGAGACCATATTCCGTGAAGGTGATACCTTCAAACCATCACATATGACCATGCGTTACAGAACCATGGACTTACTGAATATAGTGATGTATAACAGTTTCTTTTTAAAACTTCTTATGTCATATGACCGATGGCATAGAACCACATGCTTAGCAATTTCGACAATGCATCAAAAGTTTCCCTTTCAAACTTCTTTACCATATGACCAATGGCGGTGACCTCACGCTTAGGCAAGACAAGTGCATGAGTGCTTATCAAATGAATGGACATGATTGATTCTCCCGATACGATGGATGACTGACGGGGTTTCGGTACTTTGTCATTTCGAGTCTTTGTGACTCCACTGTATTACCAAACTCTTGATCACGATATCCCCAGTCAGTTCGGACGGCTCATATTACCCACTGAGATGGACGACTCACGGGGTTTTGGATTTTTGTCCTTCGGGACTTTGAGACACTACTCTTTACAAAACTCCTGGTTGCGATATTGTCGACATGATCAGTCGGTTCATGTCTCTTCCATGGAAGGGATCAACGGTCCACCTTAAACCTTAATCTGATCCCTTCTTTCCTTATTCGAACGATTGTGTATTAATCAGGCGTTGAGATGTGTGGCTGCTGGGATTTCATAATTTTTGCCTTCGAATCTTCGTGACCTCCAATAGTCCCTTTCAGCATTTCGATGTTCGGGGCTTCGTGATGTTGAATTTTTTGATTACAACGAAAAACTCTCGAAGTGGTAACTCTCGATACTATGGATCATTTGACACATGTACCTTTTGGAGTTTAGGCATTCGAGACTTTTGGACTATAAAGTATTTTATTAGTGGTGAAATATCCCAAAGTAGGACTCCCAGAATAACATAAACACTTACGTCACTTGATGACGTGTCACCAGCCTATTGGCTGACATGTGTCATACATATTCGTGATTTTCACATGCCTAAAATACTGTATCAACTTAACACTTGTCAGTGTCTTATTGTGCCATGTGTCCTTAGTTGACGTGGTCTGTCAACGTGTCTTAATGACGTGGTCTGCTGTGTCGTTTTTCCTTGGTTCAAATCCAATGACCCTCCAACGCTTTCAATATCCGACGACCCACGATTCTATTGCGATTTTGCGTTTCGCTATTTGGAAGGTTAACACTTCCAGTCTTTGACTTTCCAGTCAGTGAAGTGCTGAACCAACACCATGTGTCCTCTTGCTCTACAACCAAGATTCTCTCTCAATCCAATGGTCTGGATTGGATCGCGAATTCGCGTTTAGGTATTTCAAGAAGCACGCTCTGTTCTCTCAAATCACAATCTCTGAATTATCAAAATCTGGTATGCCACTCTCGTCATATTGAAGACCCACGTCGCTCCTCCTGATCGACAGTCCTTATCTTATCATGGTTTCATGTTTCGATATTTCAAAGGTTAGAGCACCTCCCTTCTTCTGACTCTTGATTTTTCGATATATGATATTCCACTCTTGACGGATCGACGACCCATAGTCGTCCATGATCCGATGGTCTAGATCATATCTCTACTTTGAAGTGTTAACTAACTCCTGGGATTATCCTCCTTGTAGCTCCACTGGATCGGACGGCTGACAGATATTATTGAAGTAGATCAACGATCATGATCTTTCTGTGATCCAACGATTCAGTGCTCATCGCGATTTCGCATTTCGCGACATCAAAGGTTAGAGAACCTCCTTCCTTTGAATTTTTAGTCGGAAAAATGTTGATCTCTCGCCATGTGTCCTTCCAATCGAACACAATCCGATGGTCATGATCTGAGAATGATCCTTAAGCTCATGGTCACCCATATGACCATCGTCTGTAATACTTAGATGATCAACATGGTCAATAATTTGATCAGATGGCTACTGAGGTTTCTTCACTCTGATTAGATGGCTACTGAGGCTCTCATTATGATAGTCCTTCAGATATTGATCATTGAATCATTGTTGATCCTATAGTGATCAACAATAGTCACAGATTTCCTCTCTGTGCAATGTTTTATTCTTTATGAGCTTTGATCTTTTGATTATTCGCTTCCCCTGTTCTTTGTTTCGATCTCTGCACACAATTTGACATCTTCTTCTAATTGATATTCTGTTGACATCAATGACAATATCATTTGATGTACTTCATCATTACAGATCATCACTTCGATTGTTGACATCAATGACAATATTTCCAACAATGTGTTGAAATTTTCTAACAGATTACCTATTTCTTCTCTTGTTGCCCCTCCATTGGTTGATTTCTGTACCCTTGAAAAAGCAGTATCCCTGGTAGTTGACTTATTCCTTGTAGATCCTCGAGAGAATATATTACAAAGATTTATTATGTATTCATAGGATTCCTTAGATATATCTCCCTTTCTAAGCATATTCAAGATATCTAAACAATCATCTCTAACTCCTTTTAGCAAAATAGTTTTCAGAATGTCCTTACTCACATTCAGATGTTTAGACCTTTGTAGATTATACTGGAGTCACTCCATAGAATATTCAAGGGTCTCGTCCTCCTTCTGAGACATATTGAACAGTTCCTCTCTTCGTTCCCTCATTTGGAAGTAGTCCTGGTACTTGTTTAGGAAAAACTGCCTCATTTGTCCCCATGTTGAAATATTCTCTCCTTCAAGGCTCATGAACCATATTAAGGCATTACCCTTCAATGTAGCTAGAAACAATTTAAGCTTCTTCGTAGTGGTAGTGTATTCATAGCTTCTACACACAATATCAAATTCAAACATAAACTCATCTGGATCCTCAGTAGATAATCCATGGAAATTTGGTAGGGCTGAGAGAGGTATGTTCTTCATAGGAGCTATCCCCCGTGTGGGAATATCAGAAATAGGAAAGACCAGGGTAGAGATAGTATTTTCATCATTTGCCTGATCTTCATTTTTTGGTGGATTCTCACGGTGGAACTCTTGTTCATTATCTCCTTGATTTTCCATATGTTCTCTTTCTCTCCACTCAATACGGAAAGTGCCCCACTCCTCTTTAGTGACTATCTGTCAGTTGAAATGATAAAGAAATTCTTCTGGATTTTCCCTGTTCCAAGCTACACTTCCTTGATCTTCAATATTCTCCAGTGTTGTGTGCTAACTTATTGGTGACGAACCTTCAACTTCAACCCCTCATGAAAATGATGTTTCAAATTGGGGTAGTTCTGATGACTGAGGAATATGTCTTCTTGGAGGATTTGAAGGGTGAAAGATAGATCCCGAAGAAGAATCTTCTCTGGCTATAATCTCATCAACAAAGGTTGGCCTTCCCAATGGAGGATTCCTTAAACCATGTCCTATGGCACCTGTAAGGTTAGTATTTTTGGGGATACGTCCTCTGGCACCTGTAGGGTTAGTATTTTTGGGGATACATCCTCTTGTTCCTCAATTCATGCAGACTACTCATTCCTAAGAAAATAAAACTAATGTGCTTACATGAATCTATAATTATCTTCCCCAGCAATGACGCCAAAATGTTGGGCACTTTAATTGTCTAAATAAATAGATAATTAAGGTGTTCAATATGAATTGTCAAACCTAGAGAAGTTTTGTTATTGTAAGATAATTGTGCACAGTCTATGCTAGATTATGAAAGCAAACACTAATAAAATTGCAGTAAGGTGAATTAACACTAAAAGAAACAGAATTGAAAAGCTGAACACTAACACAAGTTGCTGACATAGATGGAGTTCTAATCTATTGTTGCAGAATTGAAATCACACTTGCATAATTGAAATCTAATTTCCAAGAGTAGAAATTGATGAGTGTATAAGAATCCTAGATTATCTAATCTATTCTAATTTTCTATATTACTCTTGCAGAAAAACGTTATGTGCTAATTGCTGAAAGGGAATTCACACTTCTATTTACTTTTGCTTGAAAACAGAGATTAATCTAATGCAGAAAAGGAATTAACTTTCAAAGCAATTCTCCAGCAGTATTCAACAATTGTTTCTAACTCTCATGAGACACACTGATGCACATTAACTGTAACAACAAATGTATTCTAGAAATGCATAAACAGATAAATCACACAACTGTAAATAATCAAAGAAGTTAATCTAAAACTCAAAAAAGAGGGGAGTCTGTGAGGAAGGTGGGCCCTTTCCTTCTCATTGAATCCACTCGAAAAGACTACAGTAGGTTGGAGAAACTCAAATCACTTCTTTATTAAATCGCCAGAATGTTTAGATACAAAATTCTTTACTTCACTTCATTGTTCCACAACTAATCTTCTATCCATAATGATTACAAAAGATCTGTTATTTAAAGACATAGTCATTTAGTTGAAATGGACTCAGAACAGCGTTGAGAATCGAAGATTCTCAAGCTGTTCGTATGATATAAAATATTTGTCACCATTACAAAACCTGTAAATGATCTTGATCACCAGCGTGAGCCAAAACATGTAACAGCCTTGCGGACCGGTCTTCAGGATTTGGATTTGAATGATATACCAGCTTCCAGGATCAATGGACATTTGTTACAGCAAGTGTAACAGCTTCGAAAAAAGGTGCACAGTTGTTGTAGTCATGAAACAACATGTAGAACTAGCGCACAACTGTAACAACTGGTGTAACAACAATGATATTTCTTCAAGACTTGGTTTTTCTACACATTTTGATCATTAGTTGAACATTCATGGATAAAATATGAGAAACGCTACCAATCAAACGTGTTAAGTAAATAAGAATACAAAAGCAAGATCAATGATTCATACCTTGGGAAAAAGGTCTTAGCAAACATGATATTAGGCATTTTAGCATAGAAATGATAAGGTTGAATGAGCAAAAGATATAGTGAAAAAGGGACATTTTTGGATCCTAACAGTCACCTAACAGAATCCAACCCCGTATTGAAACATTATCCAGTATGTGGGATTTCGTACTACCAAATCATCTGACACGTCACCAAAGTAACCATGTTTTTCCACATAAACACTGACACATCAACTACCGCATCATCTCATCCAACCCTTTGAGTTTATCGGTGTTCAGAGGATCTGGTGGAATAGTTGGAAACCTAAACATTGAGGAAGACTTGTCGATGCCAATGAGGCTCATCGTTCATTGTAAAAACATGTTTTGGTTTGTAGAAAAAGGAAGAGGCAGGTCTCCCCACCGATGGTCGACACTTTTTTGACGTCGATTTTTTGCATTTCCAAAATAGGACTCCCCTTGCACAAAATATCATGCCAATGGTCGAATCCCTTTTAAAGTGATTTTACATATTGACTATCCATCTTATACCATCTTTCAATCATGTCCATCGAAATATTAAATGAGAAATTAATAGTTCGCATGGTTTTAACTAGAAAATTGTGCCTGTACCTAATTTTATCACTACGTAGGGGCCAATTAAATCAATCCACGTCAGACCCAACAATCCCACTTGAAATTTTAGATGAAAAATCACGCACCACGTCATTGTACAAACATATATGTTGTACACATGTCACCACCCCGAAAAACATACTACGTTTCAAGAGAGAGAGAGAATTTTAAATCTAGATATCATCGGGATCGACGACAAACGATGAAACAATGTCAGCTCGAATAGGCGATGAACTAGAATCCCCAAACCTTGATGTAAGAAACCACTACACACAAAATATTGATCTTTTTAAAGTGTTTATGAATTAAAATATTGGCTTTTTTGTATTGTCATTTGATGTAATTCATTAATGTCAAGCATGGCACATAGGTGGTGCATTCAAACCTTCAATATTTTTAAAGATCCCACTGTACTCTTTAATTGTAATTATCATATTTGATTGATAAGAGGTAGGGTATATGAGCTTGGAAGTTTCCTTTGTTTATGCATTATGACCATTGAGCGTTTGCAAGAATTTGAACAACGAAGAACGTTTCAAAACTAGACATTGTGCATAATAGAACTATGTTATTGTTGAATTCAAAGTGTTTTGACTAGAAATGGTAAGTGCTAAGGTTAATTTCTATAATTTTCCACGAGGTATGTGTTTGATTGAATAATTGTTGTATTTCCCATACAATTTCTATTAAACTGTGAGTTTAACAATGTTTCTTTTGTGTAGAAAATGATTCCATGCATACCTACCACTCAATAGTCCCCTAAAATGCCTAAGGGAAAGAACATCTTGACAGGTTAAGCATCCAACCTAGACGTTGTTGGAGACAAAGCATGCACCCAAGGTGGAGCCTATAATTTGGCTTCCGCGGAAGAAGGTTTTCAACCAACCACGGTTTTATAAAGACACATATTCGAGCGTCGGGTATAAGGTATTATTTCCTTCTTGGAATGATTTATTCAATAATATCAATCACTCAAATTTCCTAGAATTCACGCCTCACAACAATCCAAAAATTAGATCCTTGGAAGACCAGGTGTTCCCGAACATAAAATGTTCCTTATTGCACATGGTAGCCTCTAGATCACCCGTCTCACCTTTTGTAGAGGCCTTAGAATGGATAATCAGTCACACATACACTGTTAAATGTAGGATTAACAATGAACATGGACAATCTTTGGGAGTATTCCTACCGGAAGAAGTGACAAAGTATTATAAGATTAGGGAACTGGAGGTTAGGCTAAATATTGATTTTGTAGTGGCATTCTATGAAAAACATGACACCAGCAAACTCATGGCATCCTGGTGAAAAGAGGACATGAAATTTAAAACCAGACTGCATGATGGTATGGTACAACAAACTCGATGGAACCCTATATGTACTTAATGGCATTGATCTACCAATTGTGTGGGGAAAAGCATTGCTCTAGATTCTTAGAATATTGAGTTCCCCTAGCTTACACTGTGGTGATACCGGGAAGCATTTGCAACTAGGGGGATATCATATCCAAGCAACTAAGCACTAGAATAGAACAAGCCTAGAACATACCCTCCTTTTATATGGATTCCTATTTACTAGATGTAGTATGTTCTAGGAATATCTTTTAAGGTATGGGCCTGAGTTGGCATGTGTCTGAGCTCCTTATTCATGTATATTTCAGTTTTTTGTGGGAGAATAGGTACAAGAAATCTTATGCCATGACATGTGATGCATTTTTAGCTAGATTATACTTTATTATATTTAAACAAGAGTTCCCACTACTTTTAAAGCCAACTAAAAAGATAATCTTTGTGATCGAGAATTGGAATTTGGAGGAGAAATGTACTTATTTCATAATCTTTCAGCACTGGATCTCCACTTCTACTTCCATCTTATGTGTCAGACTAATTGGATTTGGGGGATTTTTTTTATCAAATGATTTTACAGGGTTTCAATGCTTCATTGGTTAAAGACAAGAAAAGGGATTTCATCGCTTATGGTCTCCAATTGGGGTACTATTTTGTAAAGGATACTACATAGGAAAAAAAATAATGCCTAAGGCACTTAGAATATAGGTTCCCAATTGGAAGGTACTGTAAGCGTGACCCAAAATAGTTGGTGTCCAAATATGTAGGGAATGTAATCATTTACCAGCCCTATGCCCATAACAAATTCAAAGATGATATTTTCACTAAAAATTGTCAAAAATGGAATGAGTACTCCAAAGGAAAGACCAACCTTATTTGAATCTGTCTAAGGCCATTTCTATGGATGAAGAGATATAAATTATTAATCAAACAGGAGAAACAACCATACGAGCACAGACTAAAAGGGAAAGAGAATTTGAGGAAGCAAGGAAGGATGAAGAGGAGAGACTCCAAGCAGAAGCTAAAAGAGCAACTCATGAAGTTGAACAAAAAAAGGTAGCTGAGGAGCTAGAGAAATAAAGAAAAGTTGAAGAAGAAGTAAATAGGGGAGAGGGTGAATAGATTCCTCAAGGAGAAATCATGCTAGAAGAAGTTAAAACTCAACTAGAACTGAGCATAGAGGAAGTGAAAGCAGGGAAACTAGAACCAATAATAGCATTTGAGGCCTTAACGGAGGTACCAGTCACAATAATCTCAACCCCTACTATTGTATATTTAATAAATATTGACGATGATGACAATGATGATGTTGAAACCTCAGAATTCCCAATTATAAATGAGTCTAATACAGAGGAGAAAGTGAGTCTAATTACTTAAATACCACAACCAAAAGGAGAGGATGTAACAATAGATACAATTGAGAAGGTCACAACATCCCCAAAATGAATGTCACATCCACCAAAAGAAGAAAAATCTCATGAAGATGAGGGTGTAAGTGAAAGTTAAGATTATGGTTCAAAAGATACATCCTCTAAGAAAGAGGATAATGAGAAGGACGAAGACCATGGGGAACAACTTGGAGAAGCTACAAGTAAAGGAGATGAGAATAAGAAATAGATTATTGTTGTAACGAGTGGAGATAAAACGACCAACCCACTAGCCAATTCCTTTCCCAAGGAGGTGATACCTCCAGAGGGGCCAAAAGAAAATGCCCTAGAAGACACTACAAGCTCCGAGCAGATGAGTGAGTTATCCACAGAAGCAGGAGAAGACCATACTAGGACAAGACATCAAATTCTTGAAGAGCCAAGCAAAGAACAACCATTGGATCAAGTGTTTAAGGAATTGAGTGGTCAAACATTAGCAATAGAGAATGTAAAGGAATCTATCCTAGAGAACTTCCATACACTAGGAAGCATAGGAAATGTGATGGCATGGGGTGATCAACATATACTGAATCTAGTGGATGAGGCAACATATATTGAATACATAGCCTATGAATAGAAGAGACAAGTATTGGTAAAGAGAACACGTAGGAAAAGGAAGCTTACTCTAGATAGTATGATGGTCATAACCATGGAAGAGACTCATTTGGACACTAAAAATGACAAGGTAAGTGAGTTGTTTGGGGTAGGGATGGCCATATCCCATGCCACCATTGAAAGAAATAAAGAGGATGAGATAGAAGCTGAGTCCATGAGGAGAGAGATTGGAAATATTATACATGGGGTTTCTTATTACAAAGACACAACCAAAGAAGTTATGCTTGTAAGGGATAAATGATTATAAGTGTATAACAAGTACAAGATGGGAAGGGATATTTTCATGGCCAAGACTGTAAGTTACCAAGAGGAAACTTTGCTATGTCTTGTGGCACATAAGGATATGTTGAGGTGGGTGGAACGAGCACATAGGACCCTAACCCAAATTGAGTACATTAAAGAAGTCCAAAATGGATGAGGGGGTGAATAACATGGAAGCATAATGCTCACTTATGATAATATAGACATGATACAAAGGGTGGACAAATATTGGGTTCAGATGGTTGTTGAGAAAAAATGAAAAATGCAAGAAAGATGGGAGGAATGCCTAAAAAACTAGGAGAATATAAATGAGAAGATGAGAGAAATCCATTTCCCTATGTTTGTCTCACTAGAGGATTTCGAAGATATCAATGATATAGTAAAATATCATGTTAATCAGGATCAACAATGTGAATCAGATGTTCTCAAAAAAACCATCTTGGGAAGAGGATAGGTTAGAAAGTTTATAGAGGACCCTATTAGAGCATAGGTGGTTTTGGAGCACGTGATTTCCATGCTGGACAAGTTCAAATATCACATAAGAGAGATGACAGAGGAGCTCAATGTGTCAATGGATTAGCATCACTTCCCCTATGTGAACATGTTTGAGGATATTTTTGTCAAATGGTTCAAGTACGAAAAAGTAAACCCGCTAGAGTAGTCACCTAGTGACTAAAATATGACTTGAAGAATATACATGGATTAGTCCACATTGCTATCTATTTTTTTACTTAAAATAGATTTAAGAATGTTTTTAGAATTTTCAATTTTAATAAATAAGGAAATAGACCATGCAATAATGGTCGATAGTTTTTGTAAGAAATTTTGTAATTGGTGCCAAGAATTATTTCTCGCTACAATTGATTCAGAAGCTTAGAGAGAGTCAGAGACATTTTTTCCAAACATGGGTTTGTGATCAGAGTGGTGTATTGTTCTGTGTTTTTCTTAGAATCTACATGCATTTAGTAAGATCGTGATTATTGCAAGTTATATTGACTAGTTGATAGATCTTTGAGTGAAAGTTAGTAAAATTTGATGTTGTTTAATTTGTTATGTAAAAGTGAAGTATAAAATTATTTCTCGCTAATATTTTTCTTATGTATTGTTGCATGCATATTATTTATTTTTGTTTCTTAAAGAATATTTGATAGTTGATGAATGATAGTATTAGTTCTAGAATAATTCAACTTCAGGTGTCATTTACATACCATGGCCAAAAGTTACCCTGGGCTTAGATTTATTAAAACAAATCAATCTTCTTTAGATTAGTTTCATTATCTTGCATTAAAACAAAAATAAATAAATACAAAAAATAGATAAGTAGTTTGAAGGGAATATTGTGAAACATACATCTAATCATTAAATCCCATCGAAAATGCTATCGAGCCATCAATTTGGAGAATCACACCATTTGAAACAAAGAAGAGTTTAATTGGGCCTTGTCTTCAGGTGTGTTTCCCACTGTTGAGTTAAATGGAATCCAACCCTCGTCAATAGAATTGGCACTAAAAGGATGTCTTTATGCATGGAAATTCATCAAGACGGTCCACATATAGAACATACTCCCAGTGTCAGTAGCTCACCTCATGATGAATAAAGCATTGATCTTCAACCTGATATACCATACAGAATCTCTCACGAATAGGTTGACACATTTATAAGAACCACCAGGGTATGCACTCAACAGATAAGAGCATTACCCTTAGCTATGTTACTTCCTTGTAGAATAAGAATAGTATAACCTATCGTTACTACACTAGAACATACTTTCATACACACAGTTGAAGATATAGTGCATTTCTCCCTAATAGAAATATAACAACCTCTTGGCCTAATCCCTGACTCACCTGTTGTCACCCCACCAACAAGTAATTATTCTGCAACAAAATCTTCAAAGT
>JASDQU010436824.1:0-11905 GCA_032191745.1 Picea mariana
TGAGAGAATCAGACATTCTTGCACCCTGCCTATATAGCAACCTACGAACTTCCTTTTTTACAGGGTTTTTACAAGGGAAAATGCAACTTCTTTTCTCAAGAAAAGTTCTTCTCCCTTCTCTCTTCAGGAACTCAAGCCACTGACCCCTCTGAAGGCAACATATAGGTTTACATCATTAACGGTCATAGGGATGATGAAAATAATGGGTAACACTTACCTAAATCAAGAAATAAATCAGTCATCATGGTGGTAGTTGATCGTCATTCCAAGTATGCTCATTTCTGTGCTCTTCAACACCCATTAAAACATCCAATGTGGCTCAACTTTTCATGGATCAGGTCTTCAAGATTCATGGAATGTCTCATTCTATTGTTTCTGATCATGACCCAACTTTCACATAGGTAGAATAATTTATTCCGATGTAATAAAGGTCAATATTAATAAGGCCTAGAAATAAGGAAGAATAAGTCCAATGTAAGAATGCATGATAGAAGATTCTTCTTCTAGAAGGATCTTCCTCTAGATGTTTCCTTTGATAGACATATTTAGTATAAATATCATTCGATGGAATGAGAACTTTTTTCTTGGATATTATTGTAATAGATCTCTGCTCGACTGGAGGTTTCCCCCTCGAAGAGGCAAGTGAACATTTCTCTCAGTAATCAAAGTTCTCTTTCTGGTGTTATCCTGGTATCATTTCGGTATTATTGTGGTGTTGTTCTGGTTATATTGTTGTTCATCTTCCATTTCTAGCATTTTATTTATGTTATGCATACTTTTTATATCTGGAATATTACAATTGAAGAATTACCTTCAGGTAGTGAAGTGGTTTTTCCAAAACATAGCTTCTGAATTTGAAGAGGGCCACCAAGTTGGGAAGAATATGTTTCTTCATTTGTAGCATGATAAGGCTCATGGATGTTTTTATTCTTGGATCACATTTGCAAATTGACCATTTCTTCACACATGAAAATGAAAACATTCAAGGAATACCTCTCGTGGTGAGGGGTACCTTCCATTCCCCCTTGTGGGGGGGCATGATTTGTGTCAACCATGTTTTGAGGTTGAGGGAAGAAAGGATGGGTTAGGACAATAAGTTGTTGGGGGGACCACTATTGTGCCAAAAATATATGGACTTCATCCTTCCAAGGACACTAGTGAGTAGGGTGTTCATCCCCACAAATCATGTAGGGAAACTAACTCTTCATCTTTTCCTTAGTGCCTCCCTCCTTGGTGTTTTGGGTAGAGACAATCCCTTTCTCATTATTGGAATTATTTTTCTTGTTGGGTTTCTCCTTGTCTCCAAGTTGTGGAGGATTCTTTGGTTGCATGGACTGCACTAAATTCACCTCAAAGGTTTGAGTGGGGATTGAAAAAGTTTGACCATTAGTTCCAAAATCCGACGGGTGTGATGTAATCAAAATATGACCCATTTGATCAGCTAACTGGTGCATATATGCATGGGTAACAAAACCAACCACACCATCAGCATGGGGTCCTAGGTTGGGTTTCATGGGATATTTTGATGACCGAGGAGAATTTGGAATGATGTCATATATAGTACCTAAATAAGAGTATATCAAGTCTAAGTGTTTGGCATACATAATATCTTTCTCTTTGGTAGCTACCCCAACCATAGCTAAATCCTTGGAAATTGGTTGAAGGAGGGATTTAATGAACCAATCCATCAATAGTTGATCCAAGATCTAAGTCTTAATCACCATCCACCTTTGATTCCACTCATGAAAATGATCATAAATGTCAGTGGCATTGTCTTGACTCAGTGAAGTCAAGATCTTAGTTCCTGTATCATACCATATGGGCGATTTATAATGCATTAAGAACGCCATTGTTAGGTCATTGAAACTGTTAAAGGCGATGCCTTTTAATTCAATGTGCCATTTTTTCGTAGCTCCGTTCAGGGACGTATATAAAATATCTAGCCTTAAACTATCATATATCAATGAGTTGGATGAACACCACAAGTGGTATGTCATGATGTGTGTAAAGGGGTCCTCTCCCATATTTTAATTGAATTTTGAGATATCAAAAAGTAGATTGGATGGAATCTCCGACCATGATGGGTGATGGGATACAACTTCATTTGTTAATCGAGACAGGTTTGGTAAGTCTAGCATTGCGAGGAAAGGAAATGGTGCAAATGGATACTATGAGGGAGGTGAAGTCTCTATTGTCCCATATGGACATTGCAGTCCCATTATGTTGGTACTACTGGAGGGTTGGGGAGCTCTTGAGGAGTGATTTCCTACTGGGATGGTGGCACCTCCAAGAGCATGGCTTCTCCCAGAACCAAACATGCTTGCTAAATTGGGACCGTCTAGGAAAAATATTCCCAAAGTTAGTCCCAGGGAAGAAACCCCCAGGACTGGATGTGGAAACAAAAGGAAAACCTATCCACCGTGAAAAATCCCCCCCAAGGGATTTTATCCTAGGGAAAGGTGTGCTAACATAAGGAAATTTAAAACCTCCAGATGTAATATTTCCCCTAGTTTGACTAGGGACATGCCTAAAACCACTAGACATATTCTATTCAAAAGGTGAATTAGTTCAAGATGATACTAGACCTATCATAAGAATGGTCAAGGTGGAAGGAGTTCCACTCCCCATGCTGAAACCAAAGTTCGAACTCCCACCAGAAGAAGATCCAAAGGAGAGTGTCAAGATATATGGGATGGGTGTAGAAGTGTTCAGTAAACTAATGGATGGAGATGATGACACAACTGATGTCACCTATATTGAGGAACCAAAATAAAATGGGATGGATGGTGTGGGCCTAATGGAGCTAAGAGGTGGAAATGTGGACATTAAGGGGATGCCCCCGAGAGGATATCCCCCTGTCTCACTTGATGATGGGATTGTAGGCTCAACTACACTAGACAATATACTTGGCCCTGACATGGTGGGAGGATGAGTGAACAAAGAAAAAGGCTCACTAAATGTTTCCTTTGGACTAGTATAGGGGTGTTTGGCTCGGTCAAAGGAGGATTAAAATTATGTGGATTAAATTCATCTACCACTTGTATCTCAACTAAACTAGTTTCTTCAAACAAAGGTTCAATACCTTCAAATTCATTTTTATATATTTTATGTCTTTTAACAGGTGGTTCTTCCCCTGTAATAGGCTCAATTCCTCGTAGTTGACATGACCAACATGGTAATTCAGCCATGGTGAATAAGCTATGTTGTCATCCAAACACAAATCAACCTATTTCCGACCTAGACTTGGACTCAAAGAGAACACCCTTAATCAAATCTAGGGTCGACCTCAACTTGTAATTTTATATCATTCCATAACCATGTGATTTAGATTACACATTGAATCGACATGGAAAATGAAATTTTTTTGAGGAAAATTTTTAGATGGAGGAAGGATCACCCAAAAATAACCAAACAAGTAAAATTTGTACTAAATGTATAAAAGCAAAAATACTAGGAAGCACAAGCTCAAGTTGAATTCCCTCCTGCCTATAATGAATTTCATCAAGGAGAACACAAATTAGATGAATAAAGCCACTAGAATGGACAAATGTGGAAATCAAGTTCATAGAAGTTGACATATCAAATGATGGTCAAGTTAAAATGGCTCACATTGGTCACTATTGGAGTGAAAAGAAGACAATGTAAATAGTGAAACTTCTAAAGGAATATCAAGATGTCTTTTTTCAAGACTATTAATATTTGAAAGGATTGGTGAAGGAAATTGGCAAAATGAAAATTGAGCTAATACAAGGATCAAGTCCTATAAATAAATTACCATATAAACTGGACCACAAGTAAAACTAAATTTTCCAAAATGATATCTAGGGTATGCTAGTAGCTGGAATCATATACCCTATCGAAAAATTAGAATAGGCCAACCCAATGGTGGTTCAACCTAAGAAGCATGTCCCGAAGAAAGTTAGAATCTCTATCAACTTTCAGAAATTGAAAAAACTAACATTTACTGATCCATTCCCCACACCATTTTCATATGATATAATAAATGAATTTCTAGGGAACAAATGTTACTCATTCGTAGATGGATTTTTAGGGTATAACCAAGTACTGATCACACAAGATCCATAAAAAACTACTTTTGTATCTGAATTTGGATCTTTCCTGGATCTCCTATAGAGTAATTTCCTTCGGCCTAAAGAATGTAGTTGTTGTATTTTCATGTATTGTATTCAAATAATTTCAGGAATACATATAAAAAATAATGGACATTTACTTTGATGAATGGACATTATATGGTTTGTTTAAAAATCACATAAAATGGCTCAAGAAGATGCTTGAAAGGTGTCAACAAATACACCTTTCTCTCAAAATAAATAAATGTATGTTTGGAACACCTATTGGTATACTTCTTGGTCATGTTTTCTGGAAAGATGGTATTAAATTTGATATGGGAAAAATCAAATTCATCCTTGATCTAAAAGCACTTTTCAACCCATAAAAAGGAGGATTAGGGAAATGAGAGCTTTGTTAGGGCTTTGATGAGATATGAAACCCAAGGAAGTTGCAATTTTCATATCCTCATATCACTAGTTCTATTTTCCTTGATATTGTGTTGGCCTAGGTGGTTCCATTGATCCATTGGGTGAGGGGGAATGATCCCCCTCCTATAAAGAATCATTTGTAGCCAATGTCATGAGTGCGGGTAGGTCAATACGATCATCCCTTGATTAGTTTCCATAATCTCAGGGCCTAGCCACTTACATGGAATCAAGAAAAGGAAAGGAGATAGATATTTATCCTAAGACATCCCATCCAAAGGTGGCTTGATCTTGGGATCTGGGAAAGTGTCTCCCACAAGATTCATCTGCACCAAGGTATGTGGTTAGATATGTGAGAGTGGGAGAGAACTCCTAATTCATGAGAGATCATGCGCTTGTTGGAAAAATTTTAGGATTTTGGACCTTTAAGAGGTATTTGGTTAAATGGATAAAATATTGGTGGAAGTCCAAATTCCACTTTGACCTTCAGTTGGGCTCTAAGGGTTTCTTCACAATAATCTTTCATAACCTTGAATACATGGAACAGATCTTTGAAAATTGGAATTATTTCTTCAATTATTTCTAGGATATTGGACTGATCATTTCATTCTAGAGAAAGAGGATTTCACCCATGACTCTGTTTGGATTAGGATACATTCACTTCCACGAGAATATTAGTTGGAACAAATCTTAGAGTAAATTGGGAATACTCTGGGAATCTGTGTGAATACCATCGAGGCAACAAGACAATGCTTATATACTTCATATTCTTGGATATTTGTATACATGAATATATCCAAACCCCTCCAAGTTTCCATCTACATGGAATATCAAGATGATGATTGTATCTATACAATAGACTACAAGCACAACCCCTTTAGGTGCCAAAAATTTCACGAGCATGACCACTTATTCATGAACTTCCTACTAAATGCCCATCCTAGACTGGATCTAACACTAGCAGAGAAATCAAAGGATGGTTTTACCCAAGTCCAAGGGAAATGAAAGCAAGTCTACAAGAAACTAGTCATCCCTCAAAATAAGGCTTCATCAACTAGTAAATCCTTCAAGATATTGGGTCAAACCCTAGACAACCTAGAAATTAAAGGGGTTTATTTGCATGAAAGAAAAGGGATAGAGAAATAAAATATGAAATCCATCTCTAAACCCATCCTCAAGTAGATCATCCCTAGGGTAGATGATCAAGTCACTAAATATGGAGGAGAAATGGAGATCGAACCAGATGAGAATGAATTAGTAGGAATTGATTTAGTAATTCTAGAAGAAGCACATTGCATGCTATAATTGATTTCCCTCCCTTCGGAATAAATTCGAAAAGTGAATAAGGTCTATGTCAATTCTATAGTTGGTGTGAACTCTATATCTGGTCTATGGATAGAAATATATAGGTATCCACTCAAGGATAACCAAAAGTTGTCAAAAGAAGAGAAATAGTGTGACATAAAGTCCCCCCAATAGTTAATCCAAGATGTAGGAATTTTTATGGTGAACTCAGGTCAGATCCAACTGATCACTGAGATTTTTCCCCCAATTCCCCCTCCATATTCATCATGGAGATCATACCATGGAACATTCGAGGCCTAAATGGGAGGACTAAGAAAATTGTCCTTCGAAAATGTATTATGGCAGAAAATCTAGACATCCTTCTCCTTCAAGAGACAAAAATGTGTTGACACTGAAACTGATTCTATCTTAACTAGATGTTGGACATAAATCATTTTTTTCAATATTGACTCCAGAGGCATGGACATCATCCTAGCCATTCTTTGTAATCTGACAAAAAATATCCTGGAAAATTTCTTTACCACCAAATAGACCATATAAACTAGCTAAAGAGCCATTGGCTAAGATAAGGAAGGGTTTATTACCAATTTAAATGGTTTGCACATACAATTGGAAAAAAACTCACTTTTTTAAAATCTTGAAGGTCTAAGTGAAATAACACAATATTGATGATGGATATTAGGAGGATATTGCAACATAATCCTCTCTTTGGAGGATAAGTTAGGGGAAAATTGCAGATTGGAAGGAGATAGTGAAGGCTTTAGAAACCTCATCGATGTCCTTCATTTAGTATATTTGGAAAACATCAATTGAAATTTCACCTGGTCCAATAAAAAATCTGGATCACAACATATTTCTTATCACATGGACATGTTCCTAATTTAAAATTCCTTATTGATGGATGGTATTCCCATGGAATCTAGCATCCTTTTTGTGGTGGGATCATACCACTGGACTATTCACCTTTGGCTAGACATCATAATTAATCCACTCCACAATCCCTTTTGTTTTGATAAATTATGGTTTACTCATCTAGACTTTTAGGATAATTTTAGCAATGGTGGGAAGGAAAAACCATCCCTTATCGCACACTGATGTATAGATTTCAACATAAGATGAAAACATTCAAACAACATCTTAAGGAATGGAACAAACATAATTTTAGCAACATATTCCAAGCTCAAAGGGATCTGGAAAAATGCATGAAATATATTCCACGGAAAATTCTCACTCATGGTGTTAGTGATTATTTTTGTCATTAGGCGCAGAAGCACCCAGGTCTGTAGATTGCACACGAAGTGCCCAAGCACAGCACGGGAGAATCCCTATTTTTCCAAGTAGCAGGTCGAGTGAGCGGGTAAAATGTCGTCAGCAGCATTCAAGATCTATTTACAAAACAGATCGATGGTCACCGGGTTTTCGACGCCACTGAATTGCCCGAGGTCTAATGCAAAGGACAACTCTCATATTTTGATCAGCAGGTTCGGATCGTCTGATCTAACCGGGACAGGTGGCAACCTATTGGCATGTCGCAGATCGAGGTTTCGGGGAACAGGGAGCCCTTAGATCATTGCACTTGGAAGTACCGATCAGCAAAAACGTCGAAAGTGCCTTTAGCGCCGAGCCCACGGCCTCAGCCCTAGGTCATATCAAGCGAGCCTGCAAACTAGGGCGGCTCCCTTGTAAATATCAAATTCCCCCCTCATCCGTTCATCCTAAGGACGCGTGTCGCAAGATCTGGTCGTGTCGGCGTTTCGGCGGTCGGGAGTACGAGGGGTGAGGGTTTCATGTTGTTGAACATCGCGAAACCCCGAACCCCGATAGCGTCGAAAGAGTGAAAAGTGGGGCCCGCGGTATCACGAAGTGTTTTCAGCCGTCCATCCAGAGGGGACACCTGGCAGCAAATAGAGCCATCTCGGCACTTCGTCCATCACGACTCCATCACGCAAAGAGCAGCTCTGCTATTTTCTGATGCGCAAGGTTCCAGGAGAATCCTGGGCCCACGGCATCACTGGGAGAGGTAAGAATCGTTAGATCTAGAGGGATGCGTGGTGCCAGATTAAGCCGTCCCGGCATATCGCTCATCGCGATTTCAATCAGCAAAGATTATCCCTTTCATATTCGCGAACACCGAAAGCATATGGTCACAGCCTATGGTCACTTGGGGATAGGAAGGAGCTGCATAAAGAAGGCCAAAGGCGCTGAGTTCAGTCGCAGAGGAAGTCATCACGATCTCCAGGTGCCATCGGACCCGATCTTAATATTGTTTCTGGTATTGGAGTAAATGAAGGCAAGAGCGGGTGGTTGAACCCTCCTTTCATTCATTAAATGAGAGGAATGGAGAGTCTGTCGAGCTGCCTTCTCGTAGAGGTCCTATGTATCGATTCTCTCAACAAAGCCGTGCCAAAGTCCTAGACTCGACAGAGCAGTCTGTGCACACTAGCTGAGCACTTCATGGCTCAGCTACCCTCCTTACAGCGGCCATGCATAGTTAAGGTGGAATTTAAAGAAAGATATCAATACAATTTTGACTGAAGGGTCATCAAGCCTTGAGTGACTGGGCACGCCTCTGTGAGGTGAATTTTCTTGAGTATATAAACTCAGTCTTTTGTATTTTGTAGGTATCGATCATTGAGCAGAGCTCTTGGTTGTAAAGCTTTAATGAAGCACTGATACTCTGGTTATGTATGAAATTTTGAGAGTTCTTGTCTTATGAATGCCAGTTTCTTTTACGTCTTTGTTAAACTATGTTAGAACATCTTGGAATTGGAGGATCCAGTCGAGTTGTAGCTGTTATAGGATGATGTAGGTTGGATCACTGTAACAGTTACCTCATTTCTAATCAGTTCTTGTGATTTTCCCAGCGCTGAGCGACTTGGAATTGGCGAATCCAGTCAAGTCCCCTGTCAGTTTCTTGAGACCCTGAACCAAGAGGATCTTGCATTCAGAGTCTTTCCTCCACAAACCACTGGAAGCCTGTTGCCTAATGATGTTTTTTCACCTTTCTTGCTAAGTCTTCCACCTGCTCATCTTTTAATCAACCCACTGGCTGAAGTTAGATCAAGACCTCTTTTGTCCCATACAGGCTAGACCCGGTCCCTGAGTTAGAGTGATATCTCCTCGAGTCTTTATCTCCATTTTATCATCCCTTTACAAACAAATCGTGACATTAAACTGATGGGTGTCGGGCTCTGCTCCTGATGCAATCCAGGAGTGATTTTCGACGCTAACATTTATGGCGCCATTGCCGGGGACGAAGTTGAAGATTTTCCCTGGGCAGAACGACATTGAGCCTCTAATTCTGAAGGTGCATCAGACATCAGAGCCCTTCAAGATTTCTACTGTGCACCTGGCGACTCCACTGTGGTGACTCCATTGTTTCCACATCATTGTTTCAGCTGTGACTACTGTTAGCACACCTGAAAGCTGACCCTAAGGAGATTTCTTGAGAAGATTTCAACAACTGCTTTCTCAGCCTGAGAAGCTTCCTGGGGTAACGAAAATGTTAAGATCTGGCCTTTGATGGTGAACAAGGACCAAACACACTTAAATCTGCGCATCTTTCACCTAGCGAATCCATGATTCGAGGATCGATTGGTGACTCCACTGATTCGATATGGAGAAAATTCTGGCTCAAAGGTTTGCTTTTTGTGACTTTTCTCAGATAGTTGGTTTTCTTAATGCACTTCCTGATAAAGACCAATGGGAATATTTCCTCCCTGAATTTCATGCAACAAGTTGGGAGGAACCAGCAGAGCATTTACTGGACTTCCATGAGGCTATCCACCAACACAATATCATGCATGAGGATGTCCAGATTAAGCTCTTTAGGTATTCATTGAAGGGAGTTGCTCTTGAATGGTGTCGGTCTCTTCCCACTGCAAGCATCCGCTCTTTAACAGGTTTTCATACAGCTTTCAATTCATTTTGTAAAGACTACTATCCAACTGATGGTTTGTTTGAAAACTGTTGTGAGGAGTTTTCTTCACTTCAGGAAGCCTCTGCTGGCCCTGAAGACCAGGTCCATGATGAATCCCTTACTATGGAGGAAATCATATGCTGTGAAAATATAGAGGTGTTGGAAGATAGTAATTGTGTTAGCCCCAGAACGGAAGCATCTGACATCATATCAGATGCATCTG
The DNA here is from genome assembly GCA_032191745.1 of Picea mariana. NCBI lineage: Eukaryota > Viridiplantae > Streptophyta > Pinopsida > Pinales > Pinaceae > Picea > Picea mariana. The sequence goes on from JASDQU010436824.1 coordinate 9,944, forward strand.
TTCTTTTAGATGTTCATGAAGATCAACAAGCCTCTTGTGGAGATTATGAGTTTGCAGAGCAGATGTGGTCCATGGTAGATGGCTCACCTGAGTATCGGGTTGAAGCAGATATTCCTAGTAGCCTTACTTTTGAGGACGGAGGCCTTCCCATTTTTAAAGAAGAAATTATTGTGAAAGCGGTTTCCCCTCTTTTTCTCCAGGGGTTTTCTCACGATATATGTTTACCTAGGATTAAAGAGAAAAAGATTACGTGTGAGCAACTAGAACCAGTAGGTCCCACTATCCATAAAATGGAAATTTTTGACAGGATCACTGTTTTGGAGGAGGTTCATATCAATGAAGGACAACCCCTCTTTGATATATATTATAGTGATGACGAGCAACAATCTTATCCTACTTTTGATCACTATAGAGATACTAAAGAGCCGGTCGGCAAATAGAACCACCCCATGGTCCCTATTTATGATGAATACGAATCGGACCTGGGGGAGACCGAACTAGAGGAGCATAATATTTTTTGTCCAGGGCCAGTCAACAAGCAGCCACCACCCGAGAGCAGCAAGCCTACGTCAGTTGTCCACCATCAACCTGTGTTTATAAGAGATATTCAGCTACAGGTGAATAGCTGTGTAGCAAAGGAGGGTGTCTGTCGCCCATTTTCTGGAATTTGCCACTCATTCTATGACCCTGTTTGCAAGTACATGGAGTGGCATTTCTCCTATGCCTTGGAGCCGCCCTATTCCATCTCAACTTCAACCTGTAAGGATGAGTTGAAGAGTGTAACCACTCTGCTATCACGGTTACACCATCCGTTGATGATCATCGACAGAAGGAAGGAGCTTCTATCCAGGAAGCTTCTTGAATGGCTATGGTGGAAGTTTTCTTTCACCTAGCCCCATGTAAAGGGTTTTATTAATTTAGGACTGTACATAAATAAGATCCTTGGAGCATCTATGTTTAGTTTGTTTGGTTTTGTTTACTTTTCGGCATATATTTCTCAACAGGAGGTTTGAGCTTGACTCCATAGACCAATAGCAAGGCACTGAAGCTGCGGAAGGAGTTCTTAGAGCATCGCAGGGACGACTCTATCCCCCATGGAGCCTAATGTTAGCGATTATTTTTATCATTAGGCACAGAAGAACCCAGGTCTGTAGATTGCACATGAAGTGCCCAAGCACAGCACGGGAGAATCCCTGTTTTTCCAAGTAGCAGGTCGAGCGAGAGGGCAAAATGTCGTCGGCAGCATTCAAGATCTATTTACAAAACAGATCGATGGTCACCAGGTTTTCGACGCCACCGAATTGCCCGAGGTCTAACACAAAGGACAACTCTCGTATTTGGATCAGCAGGTTCATATCGTCTGATTTAATCGGGACAGGTGGCAACCTGTCGGCATGTTGCGGATCGGGGTTTCAGGGAACAGGGAGCCCTTAGCTCATTGCACTTGGAAGTACCGATCAACGAAAACATTGAAAGCGCCTTTAGCACCGAGCCCACGGCCTCAGCCCTGGGTCATATCAAGCGAGCCTGCAAACGAGGGTGGCTCCCTTGTAAATATCGAATGCCCCCCTCGTCCGTTCATACTAAGGACGCGTGTCGCATGATCTGGTCGCGTCGGTGTTTCGACGGTCGAAAGTTCGAGGGGTGAGAGTTTCATGTTTTTCAACATCGCGAAACCCTGAACCCCGATAGCGCCGAAAGCGTGAAAAGTGGGGCCCATGGTATCACGAAGTGTTTTCAGCCATCCATCCAGAGGGGACACCTGGCAGCAAATAGAGCCATCTCGGCACTTCACCCATCACGACTCCATCACACAAAGAGAAGATCCGCTATTTTCTGATGGGCGAGGTTCCGGGAGAATCCCGAGCCCACGGCATCATCGGGAGAGGTAAGAACCGTCAGATCTAGAGGGACGCATGGTGCCAGATTAAGTCGTCCTGGAATATTGCTCATCGCGATTTC
>JASDQU010436824.1:21743-56936 GCA_032191745.1 Picea mariana
CATATGGTCACAGCCCATGGTCACTTGGGGATAGGAAGGAGCTGCATAAAGAAGGCCAAAGGCATCGAGTTCAGTCGCAGAGGAAGTCATCGCGATCTCCAGGTGCCACCGGACCTGATCTTAATATTGTTTCTGGTATTGGAGTAAATGAAGGCAAGAGCGGGTGGTTGAACCCTCCTTTCGTTCATTAAATGAGAGGAATGGAGAGTCTGTTGAGCTGCCTGCTTGCAGAGGTCCTGTGTATCGATTCTCTCAACAAAGCTGTGCCGAAGTCCTCAACTTGACAGAGGAGTCTGTGCATGCTAGCCGAGCACTTCATGGCTCAGCTACCCTCCTTACAGCGGCCATGCATAGTTAAGGTGGCATTTAAAGAAAGATATCAGTACGAGTTTGACTGAAGGGTCATCAAGCCTTGAGTGACTGGGCACGCCTCTGTGAGGTGAATTTTCTTGAGTATATAAACTCAGTCTTTTGTATTTTGTAGGTATAAATGGTTGAGCAGAGCTCCTGGTTGTAAAGGTTTAATGAAGCACTGATACTATGGTTATGTATGAACTTTTGAGACTTCTTGTCTTATGAATGCCAATTTCTTTTACGTTTTTGTTAAACTGTGTTAGAACAGCTCGGAATTGGAGGATCCAGTCGAGTTGTAGCTGTTATAGGATGATGTAGGTTGGATCACTATAACAGTTATGTCATTTCTAATCAGTTCTTGTGATTTTCCCAACGTTGAGTGACTTGGAATTGGCGGATCCAGTCAAGTTCCCTGCCAGTTTCTTGAGACCCTGAACCAAGAGGATCTTGCATTCAGAGTCGTTCCTCCACAAACCCCTGGAAGCCTGTTGCCTAATGCTATTTGTTCACCTTTCTTGCTAAGTATTCCACCTGCTCATCTTTTAATCAACCCACTGGCTGAAGTTAGATCAAGACCTCTTTTGTCCCATACAGGCCAGACCCAGTCCCTGAGTTAGAGTGATATCTCCTCGAGTCTTTATCTCCATTTGATCATCCCTTTACAAAAAAATTATGACATTAAACTGATGGGTGTCGAGGTTTGCTCTTGCTGCAATCCAGGAGTGACTTCCGACGCTAACACATGGAAGTTCATATCATATTAAATAGGAAGAGGCATAAGTTAAGAAACAACTAGAGGATAGATACACTCAAGAAAAGCTCTCTGTAGATAGAAATAGATAATTCAGTGTCTTAAAGAGGGGGAAAACTCCAAATTCTTCCATATATCCATGATTCAAAGGAGAATCATCATTCACATCACCAATCTCGAGGATGTGAAGGGATACCCAATTATGACCCATGTAGACATAAAGTAGGATCTGATAAGATTTTTTCAGGATCTTCTCTTTGAAACTTTCCCAGAAAGATCAGAGGCTATTACAAAAGTCACCAAACACATACCCTCTCTCATTTCACATGATCATAATGTATATATCCTTCGTCAATTTAATATAGAAGAGGTGGATCAAGATGTCAAAGAATGCCAGTTGATAAATCCCCAGGAATGGTTGGATTTACTACTGATTTTTTCCATCATTGTTGGAACCTGTTTTGGGAAGAGGTATGGTAGTTGATCAAAGACTCTTGTAGCACAGAGAAAGTGCTCCCAACACTCAATTCCACCTTCCTCACACTCATCTTGAAAGAGGAATGGGTCTCCCACCCTAAATAATTATGTCTCATAGCACTAGGAAATGACATCTACAAGATTATCACAAAGGTAATTCCTATAGGAATCAAAACTCTACTTTATTTCATTGTATCAAATGAACAATCGAGTTATGTAGAGTGGCATAAAATTATGAACAATGTCATACTGGATCATGAATTCATACATTCCCTAAAATATTTTGGATCCCCTGGCATGATTATCAAGATCGACCTCTCCAAAGATTTTGATAAACTCAACCTGAAATACATGAGATCCCTCCTTCTTGCCTTTGGTTTTACTGAAGAATGGGTCAATTAGATCATGAACCTCACCTCCTCTTCTTTATTTTCCATTATGATCAATGATTTCCATTCCTCACCTTTTACCCCCTCTCGAGGAATCTTCCAAGATGAGCCCATCTCACCCTTCCTCTTTTTTATCATGGTCGAAGGTCTCAGTTGTTGCATCAAGGAAACAATAGTAGATGGATCACTAAAAGGTCTCTCCCTACAAGGGATGAACCCCACTATATCCCAAAACCAATTTGTTGATGATACCATGATTATGGGTGTACCAACAATGCTTGAATCTCGCCACATCCTTAATATCCTTCATCCATTTATATATTCCTATGGTACCTCCACCAACACTAATAAATCCCAAATATTATTTTTCTACACTCCCCATAGGGTCCAAGCTTTCATCACCATAATCCTTGGATTCACTAGGAGCTTCCTTCTGTCCCAATATATGGGCATCCCTCTCATTGATAATGCACTTAGGAATATCTCTTGTGAAGGTTTACTTGTTTCCATTGATAAACATCTCAATTTCTAAACCTTTCAGAACTTAAATCTAGCTAGTCATTTAGTTCTCTTAAAATCAGTCCAGCATGCCATTTTGATCTACATATTCTCTTCACCGTCAACCCCAAAATCAGTTCTTGAAACACTCAAAAACATATAAAAACTCTTCCTTGGAAAGGAAAAAAAGAAGGATGAAAATGATGTCTTGTTAATTGGGAGGATCTTTGTAAGAAAAAACAAGTTGGAGGACTCGACTTACAGGACCCCCAACTACTCAACTCCTCAAGCAAGTCATAGGAGAAAACATTTGGTGGATATGGTTTAAACATCCAAGGGACCTCTAGGAAAAATGTGGAGGAAAAAATATACACTTGCAGAGGAAGAGGAGCAACTCATTAGATGGAATGAACAAAAATATGGTTCCCTGATTTGGATCACTGCTTGGTAGAAGCATGGTCTCATTCAGGATTATGTATTTTGGAAAATTAGAGGGGGTTGATCCTCTTAATCAACGAGATCAATTGGATGAAAGTAAAACCAAAATCCCTTAGGATAGACCAAAATATGTAGTGGCTTATCGGAAGAACATCAACTCAACCTCCTTATGGCGGGAATCAAAGAAGACCTATGCCAAACTAGACATTTATGTAGAAGTAGATTTGGGACCTTCATAAGAGGAATCAACAGTAAGGAAAATCATAATCAAGTGGGGACTTGACATATTCAAATGGGAATATTATTAAAAATGGAATTTTACCATAAAGGAAGCATATGGTCTGAAATCCTCCTTTCACATGATTCCCAAGGACACAACATGGAATAATATCTGGAAGGACAATCTTTGGCCCAAAAAAACATGTTTCTCTGGTTGGTTTCCCATCAAAGTATTATAACTTGTTACAACCTTAGGAAGAGGGGTTTAATGCGACCCTCAATCTGTCCCTTATGCCCTCAACAAGAGGAAACCATGGGGCATTTTCTTAATTAATTCCATTATAACTCTCAATTCTAGGATCAAGCGACTCAAATTATGCACACCTTAGACCACCATAGGGACAACATTTAAAACATGTTGAATAGGTGGTGATTATAATCCTTCATAAATACTATCCTCAAATGGATATATTATTTCTTACCAGGCCTCATGCTATGGAAAATTTTGAAAGAAAGGAACTATAGAATTTTTCACTCCACTCAGCTACATTGGAGGGAAATATGGCCCAAGATTCAATATGGTATTTGAGATACTGTCAGATTCTCCAAGTGGATGAAATATGATATGTCTTGTGATTTGGAGGAAAGGAACATCCTTCTCCAATGGGATATTTGTGCCCCCCCTTTTGATTAAGGTTGGTTGTCATTGATGTCAACCCTTGAAGAAAGCCTGATAGCACAAAGGTTTGGGTAATAGACCCAAATTTGTTTGATGTAAATATGACTCATTATTGTCTTTTCATGGTTGATAAGAAGTACAAATAGATGAAATCCAAAGTGGTCCCCTTATGGTGAAATCAATCACGAGAAGACGCTTTGTGGATTGAGGTATCCTAGAAGTATGGTTAGAGAACCCATGCTTAATTGTGAAATAATGAGATGAAGGTCATTGAATTTGTCACTGAAACTATCTATATGGATAATGCTTGTCATGTCATTTCCAATGGCATGTGGAATTTCACATAACTCCTCACGATTAGAGAGTTATGATCATATGAAGTTGAAGAACCCTCACGAGTCATATAGAATCCCCCAAAAGTCAAGTGTTTGCAAAATAAATTATTTAAATAATAAATTAAATGGAGAAATCCCTAAAATAAGGAAAGTGTAATGCTACATGAAAGTATAAATAAGAGGCAAAGCTCTCTCATTTAATCACACTTGAATATCATTGAATATCCAATTTTGTGAAAGGTTATTTGGGCAGGTATTATTGATAGAGAACATTTGCAGCAGAAAAAGTGCTGAAGGAAAAGTGCAGCAGGAAAACGTGTGGCAGAAAAAGTGCAGTAGTAAAACCACGACAGAAAAACCGTGGCAGAAAAAATGCGGCAGAAAATGTGTGGTAGAAAAATTGCAGCAAAAAAATTGCAACAGAAAAAGCGCGGCAAAAAAAGTGCGGCAGAAAAAGTGAGATAGAAAAATCGTGACAAAAAAAGTGCAGTAGAAAAATCGCAGCAGACAATCATGATAGCAACATGGTTGGGGTCTATTCATGAGAGATATGGCACATCTTGTTTGAGGTATGTTTTGTGAGCTAGGGTTTATCTCTTGAGATAGTATTGGATGTTCAGTATTGTTGCATATATCATATTTGTTAAGGGATATAGTTGGTATTTTGTTGTTGGTATTTGGCATATGGGTATTGGTCTTTTGGTTGTGATGTGTTGTTGAATTTTTTGGTTTAGCTTGAGGATACATAACAATGAGGTTGTGGCACATGGTTTGATGTAAGAGTTTATGGTATTTGCTTTATGCATAGAGTGATGAATTTTTAGATAACTTTTAATGGTTATATTGGTGTATGTCTTTGGTATATGGTTGAGGTACATGTTGGGTATGTGGTTGAGACAAGTAGTTGATGAGTTGGAACATACATGAGGTGTATAGTTGATGATGTTGGTACATCTTGATGAGTCAAGGTTGATGCATGGTTGATGCATGGTACATGTTGGTTCAGGTTATTGGTACAGGTTGTTTGGTGTAGGTTGATTGGTATAGGTTGTTACAGGTTATTGGTATAGGTTGACAGTGACAGGTTGAGAGTGGTAGTCGTTGATTCAGTGACAGTAACACGTTTTCTACATTTGTAATTTATATTTCAGGGTGGTTGGATGGGACAAGGACAGGTGGTTGTAGCCAGAGAACTTAGGGGTTGTAGCCTCCTTCTAGTTGTAGCCAGAGAATTAAGGAGTTAGAGATTCCATCAGGTTGTATCCCGAGAAGCTAAGGGGGTTGGAGCCTCCTTGCACTTGTAGTTGGAAAGCAAACAAAGTTGGTGCTTCCAATGAATGTAATTCTTCAATACATATAAGAAAAAGAATTATGTGGTTTTCTCTCGTTTTGGGTTTCCACGTAAAAACACTGGTGTACTGTGTATGTGTATGATTGCTCATTTTTTCATTGATTATTTACTCTGCAATTATTGGAAGATAATGCTACACTGATATAACACTTTCATTATATGGTTAAAAATGATTAAATTTCTCTATTATTGATTCACCCTCCTTCTCAATAATCCAATAATTGGTATCAGAGTGGGTTCCTTCAGAAATTAGTTTAACCACTGAAAGGAAGATCATGGAGAGAAACAACTTGTATAAAAATGGAATACCACAGTTTGATGGACAAAAGTATGCATTTTGGAGGATAAGGATGAAGACATATATACAAGCATAGGGATTTGAAATTTGGCGATCAATTGTAGATGGATACACAGTACCAACATTTCCTCCAACAAATGACAAAGCAGTGAAACTTGGTCAGAATAATTCCAAAGCCACAAATTCACTTTTGAATGGTCTTAGTGAAACGATATTCACCAAAGTTTCACATTGTAAATCAACAAAAGAGATTTGGGACAAACTTAGAAATATTTATGAAGGAGATTCAAAAGTCAAAGAAGCAAAGCTTCAAACTTACAGATATCAATTCGAACAACTTAAGATGAAGGAAGATGAGAATATTCCAGTTTAATTTTTATGAGGTGATGAACAGTAAATGCAATCATAGGATTGGGAGAATAAATTGAAGAATCTGTAATTGTTCAAAAGGTACTAAGATCTCTTCCTATGAGATTTGACCCTAAGATATCAGCACTAGAAGAAAGAGAAAATATGAACTCAATAAGCATGGATGAATTACATGGAATCTTCATAGCATATGAAATGAGAAATGAACAGGAAAATCCAGATACAAAAGAAGCAACCTTCAAAGCATCCAAAAAGTCAAAGAAAAAAGAAAAATAACTTAGCAACAACAATTACGTCTTAGAAGATGATGAAGAAGTGGCTAACTTTATCAAAATATTGAACAAGGGAACCAACGACAGGTATAGAGGTAAGCTTCCTTTGATTTGTTTTAATTGTGATGGTATTGGTCATTTTTCTAACAAGTGTCCTAATAAGAAAAAGAGAAATGATGAAGGTTACTAAAATAGCAAACAAACATATAAAGGAAAAAGAACCACAAAGAAATTTTTCAAGAAAAGCTTATGCACCAAAGAAGAAATCTCATCATCAGATGAAGATGAAATCAGTGATAGTGAGACAAAGAGTTCTATTCATGGAAATAGAAGACTCTGATAAAGAAGACTCAGAATAAGAATATGAAGAATTTGAATAAGAATATGAAGAGGCATAAGTTGACTACCAAGAAGAATTGATGTGTTACATAAAAGTTATCAAAAGAGAAAAGAAGAAAAACAAGAAACTACAAGTGGAACTAGACAAGAAAGAAGACACTCAAGAACTAGAACAAATGATCACAATTTTGAAGGTTCAAATAGAAGAAGATAAAATAATTTAAGAAACACTCAAAGAATGGCTAGAAGAAAAAGATAGGATCATTGGAAATTTGGAAGCAGAGATTGTCATATTAAGAAAGGATCTTCAAAAGAAAAATATGTAGAACAACTCAAAAGTTTTGGATGACATTCTCAGTAGTCAAAACCCTCATCATGACAAGTTCGTACTTGGATACAATTAGACAAAAAAATGTATCAATCTTCAAAACAATAGAGAAAGAAACATATCCAAAAGCTATGCAAAAACAATCAAAGGGAATAGGAAGATCTACAAGGAATATTACAGGGACACTCCTCCATCGAGAAGATTTAGATTTCAGAATCACCAACCGACAGATAGTCATTAGGAAGAAGAAGAATTCATAAGAGTACCTCCTTTCAGAATATCTTCAACACCCAGGTATAAAACTATGTTTTTTGGTTCATGTTATGCATGTAATAATGTTGGACATAAAGCTGTGAATTGCAGAGATAACAACAGGAACATAAACAACTTTGAAAATCATACACAAAAGGGTTATCCAAGAAGGCCTAGTGAAATAGAGAGAAGAAGTTACTACAGGTTTGAATCCTTGAGCACTAAAGTGGAATGTTATGAATGTAACAACTTTGGACACATGTCCAAATATTTCAGAATGATAGTCCCTCCTACAGAAATGCAACAAAATCACAATAGTCATAGACATGAACCTCAGAAAGGACATGGCTAATCAAGAATAATTAGTATAGCAATGAAGAATGCACACTCGCTGTACAAGCTAAGCACAAGAAACATGGTTGGTATGTTAACAGTGTCTATTCAAAACACATGATAGGTGATAGAGACAGGTTTCTTACTTTAATAAAGGAAAGAGATGGATCAATCTCCTTCGAAAATGATGATTCAACTAAAATCATTGGAAAAGGCACAGTCAGAATTGGGAACAAGTATACAAAGACAGAAAATGTTCCACTAGTAGAATATATGAAAAATAATATTCTAAGTGTGATTCAAATGTGTGACCAAGGTCATAAAGCTACTTTCGATTCACAAAAGTGAGAGATAATAAAATAAGGTTCATGAAAATTGATTGCTACAACTGTAAGAACTTCAAGCAACAGATATGTATTAAGTGAAATTGGAAATGAAAGGTGTTGTCTAGGAAAGGAAGATGAAAGTTGGCTATGGCATAGAAGAATGGGTCACATACATTTTGATAACCTTTTCAAAGTCATCAAAAGAGAAGCAGTCAGATAAATGCCCTAGATCACGAAACCAACCAACACTTTATGCAAGCATTGTCAATAAGGAATGAAAATAAAGACCAAATAAAAATCAAAGGAATATTCAATGACAAGACCACTGTAAATTATGCATACTGATCTAGTTGGACCAACTACAACAAAGGGTTTAAAAGGTGAGAAACACTTTATGTTATTAGTTGATGATTATACAAGAATGACTACAGTTTTCTTTCTCAAGAATAAGTCATAAGCTTTTGAAAACTTCAAGATCTACAAAGAAATGGTTGAAAATGAAATGGATTCAAAAATCAAATGATTGAGATCTTATAATGGAGGAGTGTTCACTTCAAAGGAATTTATGGACTACTTCAGCAGTAATGGAATAAAAAGGCAATTCTCCATTGCTAGGACACCTCAACAGAATGGAGTTGTTGAAAGAAAGAACAGGATAGTGCATGAAATGGCTCGAACAATGCTAATGGATTCCAAATTGACAGATATTTTTTGTAAAGAAGAAGTGAATACAACAGTTCACATTCAAAATAGAGTAATGCTCATAAAAAACACTGAAAAAACTCCATACGAGCTATGGAAAGGAAGACCAGCGAATGTGAATCACTTCAGAGTTTTTGGGAGAAAATTCTATATCAAAAGAGAAGATGGAAGAATGGGAAATTTTGACTCTCGTGTGGACAAAGGAGTACTTGTTGATTACTCAAGTACAAAAGAATACAAGTGTTACAACTTGATATTAAACAAAGTTGTGGAAGACATGAATGTAACAATTGATGAAACAGGTAGACAATAATTAAAGGAAGAAGAAAATAAATCAATGGAACAACTTTACAAAGAAGAAGTAGAAGATGAAAACGAAGTAGAAGGGGAAGATGAAGAAGATCTGGCATAAGCAGAAGATCAAGTTCAACAAGTGCCTCCAAATACACCTAGAATATGGGTACATAAGAATCATCCTTCAGATCAGATTATCAGAAACAAATATGTAGGAGTTGAGACTAGAAGAAGAATTTGTTAACCAGAATAGACACACCTATCACTCTCATCTATGATTGAGCCAACCTTTTTTGAAGAGGCCAACAAGGATGAATTTTGGAATAAGGCCATGGATGAAGAATTGGATCAAATAGAGAAAAATGATACTTGGGAATTGGTTCTAAGACCAAAGGATAAGAATGTGATTGGCACAAAGTGGGTATACAGGAATAAATTGAATGAAGATAGACAAGTTAAAAGGAACAAAGCTAGATTGGTATGTAAAGGATATGAACAGGTTGAAGGAATATACTTTGAAGAGACATTTTCCTCAGTTTCCAGAATGGAAGAAATCCATTTTATTTTAGCTTATGCATGCTCCAAAAATATTAAAGTGTGTCAGATAGACGTAAAATCATCTTTTTTGAAAGGGGAACTTGAAGAAGAAGTCTACATTGAACAACCAAAAGGATTTCAGTTGTAAGAGAATGTAGATTATGTGTGTAAATTAAAGAAGGCTTTGTATAGTCTAAAACAGGCTCCTACAGCATGGTACTCTAGACTGGATAAATATCTACAACATGCAGGGTTCAGAAAAGGAAGTGCAAACAAGAACCTCTACATCAAGGTAAGTCAAGATAGTATTTTATTAATTGAAGTTTATGTTGATGATATTATTTTTGGTAGTGATGATGACATGTTAAGAAATAAATTTTCAAAGGATATGAAGAATGAATTTGAAATGTCATTACTTAGAGAACTATCCTTATTTATGGGACTTCAGATACATCAAATCCACCAAGGAATTTTGATTTCCCAAACCAAGTATATTAGAGAAATTCTAAAGAGGTTCAGAATGGAAGACTGCAAACCGGTTATCACTCCCATGCAAACTAGTTGCAAGTTAAGAAAATGTGATGATTCAAAGTCTACATATTAGAGGAAATACAGGTCAATGATTGGTAGCCTAATATATGTGACAACATCTAGACCAAATGTAATGTAGGAAGTTGGACAGGTGGCACCATTTCAAGCAACACCAAAGGAATCATATGTATTAGCAGTGAAGAGGATTTTCAGATATCTCAAAGGAACATAAGACTTTGGATTATGGTATCCAAAAGGAAAGGATCTATCACTTATTTCCTACACAGATGCATATTAGTCAGGTTGTATTGATGACTGACAAAGCACCAGTGGAGAAATGTTCTACTTAGGTGAGTGTTTTGTATCATGGCTAAGCAAGAAACAATCATCAGTATATTTATCTACAACTGAGGCAGTGTATATTGCAGCAGAAGCATGTTGTACACAGGTTATTTGGATGAAACAAACTCTGACATATATATAGGTTGAGTATGATGAGCCCATTACAATCTATTGTGATAATACAAGCACCATCGGTATCTCAAAGAACCCGGTGATGCACTCCAAGACAAAGCACATTCCAATCAAGTATCACTTTCTACGGGAACAAGTTGCAGAAAAGAACATTAGAGTTGAGTATGTGGGAACAAAAGAACAAGTGACAGACATCTTTAGAAAACCACTTCCACGGGAAGCCTTTGAGTATCTTTGCCAGAGACTCAGAGTTATTTCTACTGCAAAATGAATTCTTTTGAATCGTTATATTATATGTCTTAGATGTACATGAGGAAGCACCATAAAGAGGACAGTTCAGTCAGAGGGAGAAGCTCCGGATGGAAAGATACATTTTCCATTGATGACAAAGGGGGAGAGATTTATCAGATGTAGAGGATAGAGGCATGATTCCAGGGGGAGAAATGGTCACAGAGATGCAGAGGACAAAGGCATGGTTCCAGGGGGATCATGAGTGATATGATTTTAGTATTGCATCAAAGTGTTTCCATCAATGCCAAAGGGGGAGATTTTTTATTAAGGTTGGTTGTCATTGATGTCAACCCTTGAAGAAAGCCCGATAGCACAAAGGTTTGGGTAATGGAACAAAGTTTGTTCGATGTAAATATGACTCATTATTGTCTTGTCATGGTTGATAAGAAGTACAAATGGATGAACTCCAAAGCGGTCCCCTTATGGTGAAAGCTCTCACGGGAAGACGCTTTGTGGATTGAGTTATCCTAGAAGTATGGTTAGAGAAACCATTCTTAATTGTGGAATAATGAGATGAAGGTCAGTGAATTTATTAGTGAAAATATTCTAGATGGATATTGCTTGTCATGCCATTTCCGGTGGTATGTGGAATATCACATAACTCCTCACGGTTAGAGAGTTATGACCATATGAAGTTGAAGAAACCTCATGAGTCATATAGAAGCCCCCAAAAAGTGTTTGCAAAATAAATTATTTAAATAATAAAGTAAATGGAGAAATCCCTAAAATAAGGAAAGTGTAATGCTACATGAAAGTATAAATAAGAGGAAAATCTCTCTCATTTAATCCCACTTGAATATCATTGAATATCTATTTTTGTGAAAGTTTATTTGGGCAGGTATTATTGATAGACAAAATTTGTAGCAGAGAAAGTGCGGCAGGAAAAGTGCGGCAAAAAAAGTGTGGTAGGAAAACTGCGGTAGAAAAAGTGCGACAGAAAAATCACGGCAGAAAAATCGCAGTAGAAAAACTGCAGCAGAAAAAGTGCAGTAGAAAAAGTGCGATAGAAAAATTGTGCAAGAAAAATCGTAGCAGAAAAATTGTGGCAGAAAAAGTGCGGTAGAAAAATCACGGCAGAAAAAGTGCGGCAAAAAATCGCGACGGAAAAATTGCAGAAGAAAAATCATGGCAACAACATGGTTGGGTTCTATTTATGAGAGATATGTCACATATTGTTTTCAGTATGTTTTGTGAGCTAGGTTTTATCTCTTGATATGGTATTGGATGTTCAATATTGTTGCATATATCATATTGGTTGAGGGATATAGTTGGTATTTTTTTGTTCGTATTTGGCATATGGGTATTGATATTTTGGTTGTGATGTGTCACTAAAGTTGTTGGTTTAGCTCGTGGCTAAATAAAAGTGAGGTTGTGGCACATGGTTTGATGTAAGGGTTTATGGTATTTGGTTTATGGATAGAGTGATGAATTGTTAGATAAATTTTGATAGTTATATTGGTGTATGTGTTTGGTATATGGTTGAGGTACATGTTGGGTACATGGTTGAGACAAGTAGTTGATGAGTTATCACATACATGAGGTGTATAGTTGATGAGTTGGCACAAACATGAGGTGTATAGTTGATGAGTTGGCACATATATGAGTTGTATAGTTGATGATGTTGGTACATCTTGATGAGTCAAGGTTGATGCATGGTTGATTCATGGTACATGTTGGTTCAGCTTATTGGTAAAGGTTGACAGTGATCGTGGTTGATTCAGTGACAGTGACATGTTTTCTACATTTGGCATTTATATTTCATGGTGGTTCGATGGGGCAAGGACAGGTGGTTGTAGCCACCTTCTAGTTGTATTCGAAGAACTTAGGGGGTTGTAGCCTCCTTTTGGTTGTAGTCATAGAATTGGGGATTTGGAGCTTCCCTCAGGTTGTATCCTTAGAAACTAAAGGGGTTGGAGCCTCCTTCTAGTTGCAGCTAGAAAACAAAGGAAGTTGGTGCTTCCAATGAATGCAATTCTTCAAGACATATAAGAAAAAAAATTATGTGGTTTTCTCCTGCTTTGGGTTTCCACGTAAAAACACTGGTGTATTGTGTTTGCATATGATTTCTCATTTGTTCATTGATTATTTACTCTGCAATTATTGGATGATAATTCTACACGGATATAACACTTGCATTATATGGTTAAAAAGGATTAAATTGTTCTATTACTGATTCACCCCCCCTCTTAGTAATCCAACACCCCCAGCTCCATATTTTCCTTCTTTTCATTTCACATTTATCAATAGTCCTAATAAATGGAAGCGACCTCCTCCTGGGTTTTTCAAACTGAATTTCGATGGTTCCTATAGGGAAAATTGGGTCGTGATAGCTTTGATTTTTTTTTAGGAATGACCAAGGGAATATTCATTATATTCTTACTAGTAGCATGGAAAAGGATACAAACAATGTTTTCACACTATGGGCCCTTATGAGGGGCATTCAAGAGATAAATCAATTGGTATTTCACCAAATCATTTTGGAAGGGGATTTCTATGTAATTTTAGTTATGCTTTCCAAACTAATAAATGGCTTGGTTCTTTCTAATATTTCCATCAACTGGAGGTTTCTCAACAATACGAAACTTCTACAATATATTATTTTTCCACATCTTATTTTGGTTCCATCCCATGTTTGATGTGAATCCAACAAAGTTACATATAAGCTTGAAAACATTGGGGTAAAATGAGGTGAACTTCATTTGGAATTCTGTCCCATTAATATTCCTGAGCACCCCACACTTTTTCAATGTATCACTTTTTCTAGGAAAGAAGACTCTATCCTGGATGGGGTTTCAGTGATTCATCATGTTTAAACATAGAGAGGAGGGAGGAAAGGATAAATGGTGGCTCAAACCTCCAAAAAGGTGAGTGGGGATTTCCTTATTCATACTCCACTATCTCAAAAATTACCACTGTGGGATCTTTCAGCAAGTGAAAGGGTTAATGTGTCTAGTTCATGCTATTGCCGATGTGATGGGGAATAACTCTAGGCACACTTCAATTGCAATGGAAATTACTTTGTACCCTCTACAACATAGTGATGAAATGAACTTGACGAAAGGTAAAGAGATTTTAATAAATGGAATGATGGCCCCAACTTGTATTATCATTTGTTTCTACTGGTTCTAGTCTAGGCACTTAAATTCCTCCTTCTCAAGGCTCGTTGGCACCATTGTGAACATAATGACGCATATGCGTATCCCTATTCACTCTCAAAGAGGAATTGACTCTCACCAATGAATGGAAATGCATAGAGAAGGAATGCATCTCATTTTCCTGACTCCAAAAATATCAGTCACGGCCTCACCAGTTTGAATTGTAGAGCCAAGTGGAGATTCTTCCATGCAAGAGTCAACTATCTTTTGGGGATGTAGAATTGAATGGTTTTATTCTAAGGGTAAGTCCTTGGGGTTTGAATCTCATATAGACCCCACTCTAGTTTCAATGAACAAGGTACACAACTAAAATACATAAGTCCACAATGATGCTCATGTTGGTAATCATACCTCTAGCCTTCCTCATTCCATGCAGAAGACTTGGAGAACTGTTAACTCTCCAGGAATGACTAGGTCATATAATTTCGTTGTTGGTGGCACTGCATGCCTATCCAACTCTCTTGAGGTCTGTGTTGTCTCTATATGCCCAGGGCACCGTCAACTTGAACATTCATATTCCTCTACACTCATGCAACAAAGACTCTTTTATAGATGGCCAAGTGTCACCTCTAGGATAGTTGCAGTTTCTGTTTTTTAATTATATTCTCTTACATTTGCATAGATCAAACCTTAAATAGTGATGTATTTTTCTTCATTTCTTATTTAAATAAAGATCAAAGATCCTTTGAAATTCAAATGTTATATTTTTGACCCCATGGGGTTGCTTTTTTTTGAACTGGACTGAAGCTGGGTTGATTTTCTCTCATGGAAACACAAACTCCAACATACTATCTATATAATTTTATTGGTTCATTGATGGTAATATAATTTTTTCTAACTTAAAAAAAAAACACTTGTCAACCCAAAATAAATCAGGATATTTCTAGAGAATAATGGATATTACAGGAAGTTCATCAAGAAAAATTCAGGCACCACCTTCCCCATCTACAAAATTTTGAAAATTGACACAAAATTTGTAGGGATTGCAAAATGCAACGAATCCTTCGAGCTTCTGAAAATAAAATTTGTAGAATCCCCTATTCTAATATTTCCCAACTAGTTGACGAAATTTTGTGTTCATGTCGATCCATGGAATGTAAGGTTCGGTGCAGTCCTTTCCCAATCAAGTGATGACATGGTTGACCATATGAATGCATACACCAATCAGAATATAAACAAGGTTGAAAGGAATTATTTTACCATGGAAAGAGAAGGCCTTGGGATTATATTCTCCCTACAAAAATTAAGACACTATTTCTTATCTAATCCATTTACATTTTATAGATATCATCAAGATTTGAAATAATTATTCAACACACAAGTTCACCAATTTCATGTATCTAGATGGATCCTATTATTTCAATAATTTTATTTTGTCATGGTGGTCCAACCAGGGGAAAATAATATCATGCCTAACCATCTATTGAGAATAGAAGCTAAAGAAGAAGAGACTAGAATCGATGATGATCTTCCAAATAGACATC
Organism: Picea mariana; assembly: GCA_032191745.1. Taxonomy (NCBI): domain Eukaryota; kingdom Viridiplantae; phylum Streptophyta; class Pinopsida; order Pinales; family Pinaceae; genus Picea; species Picea mariana. The sequence continues at coordinate 37,220 of JASDQU010436824.1, forward strand.
TATTCTAATTCGAGTCGACTCCAAAAGAGTTGGATCCAACTGTACAATACAAGATGGAAAATCTCAAGAGGATGTAGTAGAAAATAAAAGAAAGGCTTTAGAAATGAAATTGGTGCCCTTCACAGTCATGAATGGATATGTTTATAAGTTGGGCCCTAACAATGTATTAAGAACATGTGCTTTGGAATATGACATAGATTCCATAACTAAAGAAGCACATGTTGGGCCAAGAGGAGGACACTTTCATGCAGACACCACTACAAGGAAATTTTTACAAGAACTTTGGTGGCCCAAATTACAAAAGGATTGTCAATCCAAAATCAATAAATATGATAAGTTTCGAAGAATGGTTCAACCATTTTGGAAATATGAGATGCCAATGAACTCAACCAATACTAGCCTACCTTTCAAAATGTGGGTTATTAAATTTGTTGTACCTTTTTCAATGAAATCCAAATGAACTGGAGCTAGATATACAATCATTGTAGTCGAATATCTCCCTAAATGGGTAAAAGTATAGCTAGTCGACATAGGCACAAAAGAAGTAGAAAATAAATTCATATATGAGGAAATCATCACTAGATTTGGGTGCCCTATAAGAATGATAAGAGATCAAGGTACACATTTTTCAATGGTACTATAAATATATTAATATAGTAATTCTTAATCGATCACATGGAGACATCACCATACCAGCCCCAAGAAAATGGAGCAGTTAAATCATTCAATAAGAATTTTCACAAGGGGTTAACAAAAATATGTGGTGTCTACAAAGATGATTGGGATGAAAATGTACTAGTTGTTATATGGGTATACCAAACTTATTATAAATGGTTTACTGGATAAACCCCTTTCAAACTTGGCTATGGCCAAGAGGTTGTAGTTCAATTTCACTTTTGGATGAATGCAGAAAAGAGTATATTTTGTACTACACTATGACCTCAATATGGAAAAGAAAGAAAGGATTCACCATATGAATAAGATCGAAGAAAAATGACTACCCACCCTCCATCATGAGGAAGTGAAGAAGAAACAACAAAAATAATGGCATGATAGACATGTAAGGATATATAAAAATCCGTGATTTGGTACTTCTATATGACAATAAGGTTGAGGGAAATCCAAATACGTTGGAAACCACATGGCTAGGGCCTTATGTAATGGAGAAAATAAGACTTATGGGAATGGTGATATTAAGAACATTTCAAGGAAAATTTTTGGACAAGGTATTCAATGGTTCCCAACTAAAGAAGTACCACCCATGGAAAAAAAAAAAAAGGCATTCCACTAGTGAAAACTGCCTCATGGGATCCAACAGACGAGGATCTTCCTGAAAACCACTTGGTGGCAATCATATCCTTTTAAGAAATAAATATATCCCTCAATAAAATAGTAGGTTAGGGATAAATCAAGTAAAACCATCTAAGGATGGTGATTATTATTGGAATATACACTAATCTTGAGAGGGGGGGGGTGGGGTGAATCAATATTAGATAGATTTTAGCACTTTTTCTCTTTACCACTTTAAATGGTCATTACATAATAAATGATAATAAATTAAAAGGATTAACCATATCAACATACATAAAAACAAAAAAGGCATAGTATACAAATATTTAATGTGGAAACCCAAATCATAGAAAACCACAAGATCATAGAAAATCATAGAAAATCATAGAAATGTTTCTTTATAAGATCTTGTAGGCACCAACCTATTGTTACAATGTTTGAAAGAAACAACCTAATGGAGAAACCAATCTCCTTGACTGAGCACCAATATAATAATAAGGTCTAAAGGAACTAACCTACAGGAGACACCAATCCCCATGGATGAGCATCAACTCAACTATAATGTTTGTAGGAACCAACTTTCAGGAGACGTCAATCTCCTTTGATAAGCACCAAATCATCTCTTCTTGTAGGCACCAACCTACTGTTGCAGTATTTGCAAGAACCAACCTACAAGAGACAACAATACCCTTAGCTAAGAACCAAATTAGCCATATGAATTTACTGGAAACATCAAGTTCTTCAAACTGTCAAAAATACTAGATTACTACTTCCCTTCAAGCTTTCACTAGTGTGAATTTGTTTCTATGATTATTCTAACACAATACTTGTATTCTATACAAATCCAGAAATTCCTTGCACCTCCTAGCTTCCCTTAAAAATTCATATCTTCCTTTCTTCCATTATTTTCTTTTGGTCAGACATGTGAGCCTCATATATTATCTTAATCATGCATACTCTTCCACTCTCTTGGTTCTGCAAACTCATTGTTCCTCACTCTATCAACTCGTCTGAATTCTTCCACTCTCTCGGTTCTGCAAACTCATAACTCCTCACTCTCCCATTATTTTCTCACGTACTCTCATACTCGAGAGCCTCAAAATCCCAGAGCTCCACCTCCCTTCCAATTCTCTTACACACACGCACACACACCTTAAAAACGATCATGATCATAATATATATATGATCCCCTACATCAATTAGGGTTTGTCCTCAACGAAATCATGTTCAACAAGTCAGCTCCAAGTCCCTCATTTCTCCATAAAATCGAGCTACAAACATCTCCATGAAAATCGGTCTCAAATTCCTCTTGTCACATGCGATCTCCTCACGGGCCATTCAAAAACATGCAACATGACCTCGACGCTCAACAGACATAATATTGTTTCCTTGATTAAATCTCAATTGTTGGTCTCATTTTTTTTACTGGTTAATCGAGACAAATGAGGATTGAAACATATAGTTCATCCCATAATGCTAAACACTTGTTTGATCAGGTCCTTGATAAAATCGCGACCATTGCTCTTTTCTTTGTCCACCAAAATAGGTAACATGACTTCAACACTCATCCACTATCCGATCTGGATCTCTGTTCAATTGCATCCATTTATATTTTTTATTATTACAATATAACCACATTTCACAACCATTGTCTGATATGTTCTGGAATAATCTCAGTTGTCGATCTCATTATTGTGTTCCCTTCATATTAGGACCATCGATATATCGAATCCCAGGTTACCGAGTCCATAAGACTTAAAATCTACACCCACACTCGTTCTCTCGATATTATATACCACCAATATTACCAGGCTATCGACCCCTCAGGCCATTGTGCTATCAACCTCTGGGCCTTCAACACTACCAATTTCAACAACTTCTAATATCTAATATGCCAATGTGACATGGCTTTTTATGTGATATCCACATGGTATTCATCTGAACGTCCTGGTTGACATGGAATTATACGAGGTCTGACATGTGGAATATGATGTGACATTGGTTACCTACAACTTCTTTGTCTAACATTTTCTCCACATGGACCCCCTACACAAGTGTTGGATGACATGGCACTGGCATGGCTATGACATCATCATTTCCTCTAGTTGTTGTTCGTATTCAATGATGACTTGGAAATTTACACATGGAACTGTCCATGGATTCTTACATGCTTCTGACATGGTGGCTAATGTGGCATCAACACTTCAACAATGCACTTTTCATCCTGAACTGGTATGGAACCTTTCCATCCATGTTCTGGCCACTAGGTCCACCGGGCTACTGAGCCATCGACTTCCATAACCTTAAACACTTTTTAAACAAATTTTATTTCTCTTGATCTAGTATGGAACCTCACATTTGGTACCATGATATCATGCTATCAGCCCACTAGGCCCCTAAAGCTTCAACACAACCTTTCTCCTCCATTCTTCCAATATTTGTTATGCGATATGGAATGGCTAGTGACGTGGTATTCCACATTGAATCCTCATGATGTATTTCTTGCTTAATTTGTGGATAATCTGGCCCTCTCCATGGTTTTCTCCATGGGATCTAAGTTGGTCTACTGGGTATAGGTCCCCCAAAGCTTTGGCATTGTGCATGCACTTCATTCTTTCGATATATAATACTCTGATATTGGATCATCGAGGCACCGAGCCACTAGTATATTGACACATCGGGACCCTAGTAAATTACAACTACATTTTCTCTTTCTTTTTTTTATATCCCAATCTATGGTATGCTATCATGGTAGATGATGTTGTCTCCACGTGGGAAATTTCCATTGAATGGATGATGTATCTCTATCCTAGATGCCATCATGGCTTCTAACATGGCCAACAGGCATCAGGACTCTAGGATATTAACCTTGTGCACACACTCCTTACTCCTAATATCTGATATGCCAATATCATATCACCATCCATGTTCATTGATGATGTGGCATTGTTGTGGCATCATCGTGGCCACCATATTATTGGTGCATCAGGCCACAAGCCTACCAGCGCATCGGGCCACCGGGACATCGACCACTCAATTGCAACTTTTATTATAATCTCCTATAAGGTGGTCCCCGTGACATAAAAAATAATGACTAGCATCATGTTCCATGTCTTTCCCATTTTCATTCAAACAACATGATATCGCTTTTTCATTATAAAATTTTGGAAATTGTTTTTCCTGATAGATGTGGGATATATCAATTTCATCAATTCTTTGATCGGGCCACTTGGATCTTCCTTTGCCAAGCTCATTGTTGTTCAATACCTACACTTCCTATGTGCCACAAAAACTTTAGTTTTCTCCTCTGACTCATTCCTCAGATCTCGTTCCTCTATTTCAAGGTCATCTCATCTATCTTCCATTTTCCATTTCTCTTCAAGCATTCTTGTTCACACACAACCACCTTGCTATTATGGAACTATCGTTGAATGTAAACAAGCATGGATCTTGCAGAAGGTCAATATATTCACAGTCTCCCCCTGTGTTTTTCATCAATGAAAATCATGATTGTCATAGTTATTTATACCTTTGACATCAATGAAAACACAATTTCCAACAATCTCCCCCTTTTTCATTGATGGAAACACAATATTAAACTCCTCCAGTCTATGCAACCATAGATCTGATCATTTTGTTCTCATGTAATTTGATTTCTTCCTACAATTCTCCCTCTGTCTCCTTACTATCCCCCTTTGACATCAATGGCATAGATATATCCTACCCCTTACATTGTATTCTTAATTTTGTTCTTTGCAACCAACAACCTTCTTGTTTTTCTGCAGCTCCCCTTGACACTATACTTCTCTATGAAAATTTCATCATATCCTTGTTCTTTGCCTATAGGATCCTTTTATTAAAATCATATTCATCAATATCCTCTTGATATAATGAGTCACTTCATGCAATCAACCACAAAGGCTTATATCAACATATTCAACATTAAAACTTTATTTTTCAACTGTCCTTTTCTTCCAATTGATAGGAATACATAACTAAAAGAGTCATATCTCTACTTGCTATTTTTTTTTTTTGTCCATGTACAAAATTATGTCATCTCCATTTTCTTTTGATTCTTCAATCTGTTGTATGTCTTCATAGCTTCAAAAAGAATTTTCAAACTTATGATTTTCATCATGCTAATCTATTCTTGCAAGCAACTCCAATATTCCTTCAAGATCTTTTCTTTTCAAAACTTATAACAAATTCACCAAGAGATTCATCTTCTTCACTTTCTATTTCTCAATATTATAGATCTTTCTCATCTTCATATCCTCCAATTCTATTGATCTTAGTGTTTTATGCTTCTCCTATGTGTATCAATACACAGTCTCTCTGAATCTGTCTACAATATTTCCTTTGATATTTATAAACTACAAAGTCATTCAAAATTCTTGTATGTAAGGACATTGCATGTTGTTTATTACTTGCACCACTCTATTGATCAAGAATTTCACAAATAACTCTTGTAACTTTTCATAGGTTTCTTCCTTCATTAACACTATAAGAACTATTTGACAATGAGCTTGTTTGACATTCACTGTGGTTTTCCGACCTACAATTCTTGTACAGTTTTATCCTTATGACCTATTTATGATTTTGTGAATAAGTAAGAATAATGGCATCTTTCCATGGATGTTCAGATACATTATTAATTCATTTCAACTATTATCAGCTCCAATTTTGTTATCCATCATTCACATTTTAGTAGAATACTATCAATTTCAAATTTTGATTTCTTCCTTGCTCAACATTGTCTTCTATGTCACAGTGGCATCATACTTGAGAATGGAAGGAAATTCAAATTCCTTTTAGTAGTTTATTTCTATTAGCCTTGTAGAGATTCAGTCCAAAGTTTGGAGAAATAACTTCTTATAATCTTCTTGCAGTGGTTATGTTGTTAAACTTGTAGAAGACTTTTGTTCCAATGTATTCTTCTTTGAGTGATTTAACTTCATGCTTCATCATTTCCTTTACACAAGATTGTGTCTTGGGAGACTTCTTCTCCATTCTACTTTATCACATTCCATTTTCATTACAACTGGAATAAATTATGAAACTTACTTTATCATACATTCATGGATTATTTCAATCTTGTTGTCTTGTTTACTTGGTTGAAAGCTCTCTTTAACATTTTCTTTTTTGATTACTTGAACTTGTTGCAATCAATGTCTTCTTTCTCTTATCAACAGTCTTCTCCCATCATTCAATACTAGTTACTTTTCCTTGACAACAACTTTTCTTTCAACTTCATGGTATTCTTTTCCATGTCCCATCCTTTTAAAAAGAGTTTCCTTATCCTTAGAACCATTAGCTTCTTCTACCTCTTTTATCACATTTTCTTCAAACATATCTTCAGGATGTTGAGTTTATTCATTGGTTTGATTGGAATTAAAAGAAACAACCTTATTACTAGATGAATTCATCTCCCCGGTCATATGTTTTACAAAACTTGGTCCACTGATTATGTGACTTGAGCTTTCATTTTGAGCTAGGAGTGGAGTCTGTACCAGCATGGATATATTTTCTTCTTGTTATTGTTTCTTCTTCCAAAATTTTGTAGTATATTTCTTTGGTTTGGTGACGGAATTATGTTATTTTTTCTATGCATACCAATCTAGTTCAGATTCTTCCTCATTTCCTTTTTCTTGTTTTCTCTTCCATACCTTTTTATATCCTAGTGTTGTAGTCTACAGATTAGAGGTAGGAATTCAATGAGAGACTACATCATGAAGCACATCAAGAACACAAACAACCAAACAAAGAAGAGATAATTTAGGGAAGGATATCCATCTGAGTGTTTATTCCATCTTCATGGGTATTTGTACAATAGAGAGATGGTTGGAGTGGTTGTACCCTCTCCAACTAATCATTCGTTAGGATTTATTTATAATTTATTACACATATGTTCATATATTCATTATACTAATGTATAGTGTATAATGTATGATGGATATTACAAAGGCCTAAGAGGCCTCCCAACACCTCCTCCACACTCAAATCCTTTCATGTCCTGAGAAAGTTTGCAGATAACTAATGACATGTTACTCAAATCATTTCTTGTCCTGAAAAGTTTGTAGATAACTAATGATAGTGGTAAATGCTTATGCATTTAGTGAGTCTCGCAATGCTTTTCTCTGACCCAACAATGGTCCTCTTGATTATATTTTTACACCTTCCTCTCTGGTGCCTTCGGAGTGGTAAGTGGATAATCCTAGGATCATATTACCCCTACACACACCCTACAGTCAAATACCATGCTTCATACAACCTACCATTTCTCTGCTTTCTTGCTTCCAAGGTCACAACTCAAGAACTATTCTACAAATGTTATACCAAGGGGATCAATTAGTTTAGTATTTCTTGTTCAATCATATTTTCTTTTTAATCTCTTGTGTGTGTGTCTCATCATTATCTAATATCTCTTTCTTGAATTCCTTTAACCATTGTCAACACCCTCATCATCAATACTCAATATTTTACTTCTTTGCTCTGCTGTTCGTCAAACTTTAATGTGTTTCTTTATTATTTTCTAGTATTTGAGAATATATGGAGTTTGCATTTTATATTACAAAAATAATAACTTGACTATGTCTTGACTCAATGAATCAAGGGACTTTTTCTAGTACCATAATTTTACAACTCAATAAAATGTTGTCGACTAGATATTGACTAGCATTGGCGAGGAACCAATATTTGTTGGCCAAAAACCAAATTACAGTACAATGATGGAGGGGATCAACTGCCTTTGAAGGATCACTTTTAACCCCCTTCTTTTGTTGAATCAAATTTTCACTCATATTTTTTTATAAGTGGTGACTCAACAAGCTGACTCAATCAACAATGTTATCATTTTATTCTCGACTAAAATGAATTATAAACTTGACTAAATTATCCTTCATAGAGTCCTTTTTATACATTTGAATCCATGGACTATTACAATATTTTCCATAAAATAGACCACATGTTGATTGTATGCTTGAAAAAAACTAAACAGACTCATGATTTACATAAATTTATTATTCCACTTCTTAAGGCTACTTAGAACCAATGGATTTTATTGACTATTGCAGCATCAAAGAACTGAAATATTTTTTAGAACAATCCTGCTAGCTGGAAAATAACCCTATAACTATAATAGGGTTCAGGATATAGACAGAGAACATGACCTCCTAAAATTAAATCTAGTTTCTACACTACCCCAAACATACCAAAATAAATGAACAAAATGTAGTAGAAGAGAAGATCGATAACTGTACCTTTTATCCAATGTCTGGTGATGATATCCTCAAGCTCTGTAGCTCCAAAGACTACAAGTATCCTCCCAAAGTTCAACTGCATCCAAGAGTAGGAATAAAAGGCTACAAGCATGCTATTTATATTCATAAATTAGGGTTAGATATCGAATGTTATGTATAAATCAAAGAAAAGACACAAAACATCATCATTTGGGATAGGGAAGACATATTATTTTATTCATTAAACAAAGACTAAAACTTATAATCCTTTTCAGCCACCATTCTACGAACCTAGTCTAGGATCCCCTTTATAATTCTCCAAGTGCACCTTCAATAAGACTCTTCTCACAATATACTAATCACCTTAAGGAAAGGGAATGGATTGAATGGAAGAAAAGGGGTTGAAGAGGGAATGTTGAGGAAGTAACTCACAAAAGGTTTTAAATACTTGGGCAAGAAAGGGAAAGAAATTGGGCAAAGTTTCAACGGTATAATGCTTGGTTATGAAATGAGACCCCAACACCTCCTTTTATATGACTAAAGGATGGTTATTCGGTTGGGTAACGAGCTATAATAGTTGAATTGGTTGGGAAACCTCCAATAGTCTATAAATTCCATTGAATTCCTTACAACTTTTTAATTTTTGCAACTTTTGGAGGTAGATGCAGGCTGTCTAGTGTGAAACAAGTGTGTGTGTGTGGGATTTCTAGCATGAAATAGGCATATGTACACACGAAGTAGTGGTGCAGGGCGCATACATGCTCTAAAAATTGTTTTTTTAAGTATAGATCCTCAACAGTGATTTGGAAAACTATGCAAGTAAGAAGGCCAATGCCATGTATGTATGAGTAGGGAATTTTAGGGATATAGCAGATGCCCCCTAATGCATGAGGTCAAAAGAGAAACTAATGGTCAAAATACATTACAACATTTTAACCAATACACAAAATTGAGTAAAGTTGATCCTACAAAGATTGAGGTCATCATCAGACTTCCACCCCCCAAGAATCAGAAAGAGGTAAGAAGCTTTCTTGGACATGTCAGATATTACCGATGGGTTATTGAAATTTTTACAAAGATTGTTGCACCTATGTTCAGATTATTGATAAAAGATGTTGATTTTGTTTGGACTGAGCAGTGTCAAACTGCCTTTGAAACCCCGAAAGCTAAGCTGTCTGTGGCTCCAGTTCTTAGAGGGACCAATTGGACTCTCCCATTCCATATATTTGTTGATGCCTCTGACACGGCAATAGGAGGGGTATTAGGGAAGAAAGAGGAACAACATTCATATGCCATTTATTTTGTGAGAAAGAACTTGTCCCCTGTCAAGTTGAACTACACAGTCACCGAGAAGGAATTCTTGGCAGTTGTTCATGCTATCAACAAATTTCCTCATTACATTACAGGTTATGAAGTATTTGCACACACCGACCATTCCACCATTAGATTCCTCATGAACAAACCTATAACTAATGTTTGAGTGACTAGGTGGCTCTTGTTATTGCAAGAATTTAATATCACTGTGCTTGACCAACCTAGAAAGGATAATGTAGTAGATGAATTTCTTTCCCGAATAAAAAATGAGGATGATGATATCCATGTAGATGATAGGTTCCTAGACGAGCACTTCTTTTCTCTTTCTGTCAATACCCCATGGTTTGCAGATATGGAAAACTATCTAACCACTAGGAAGTTACCATCTCATTTGTCACCACATAAAAAGCAGAAAATTATTACACAAAGTGCTAATTACTCTTGGGTTGGTCATGATCTTTTTCACACAGGTCCTGATTTGATTATTCGTAGATGTGTCCGAGAGGATGAGGTACTTGATATACTACGAATCTATCATGATGGACCATGTGGTGGCCATTTTTCTGACAAACGTACAACATATAAGGTGTTACATTTGGGTTACTATTGTCCTAGCATTTTCAAAGATGCTGCCAAGTATGTGAGAAGTTGTGATAGTTGCCAAAGGATAGGAAGACCAACATCATCTGAAGAAATTCCTTTGTAGGCCCAAGTTATGATAGAACCCTTCAAAAAATGGGCCCTCAACTTTGTAGGACCAATTTCACCCATGTCCCGTAGGAAGAACTATATTTTGGTTTGTACGGACTATGTCAGCAAATGGGTAGAGGAAAAATCCCTATTCAGGGCTACAACGAATTCTATTGTCGAATTTATCTATGAAGACATATTTACCTTCTTCGGTGTCCCTTGTGAAATTTTTACCGACCAAGGCACTCAATTTACTTCCAATATGATGAAAGAGCTAACAGAGAAATATGGGATTAAACACCGTAAATCTTCTCCATACCACCCGCAAGCCAATGTTCAAGTAGAATCCACAAACAAAGTTCTGGAAGCTATATTGACCAAGATTGTTCAGTTGCATCATTGAGATTGGGACGATAGGCTCCTAGAGGCTTTGTGGGCATATCAGACTACCTGGAGATATACCAATGGGCATACCCCTTATGAGCTAGTGTACGGGAAACAAGTACTTTTGCCTATAGAATTCCAAGTAAGGACCTTCTGTATTGCCACAAAATTAGGATTGAACCTGGATGAGGCTCATAAGCAACGAGCCCTAAATTTGAATGAGTTGGATGAAATAAGGAAAGATTCTATCCAATAGACAATATTAGTCTAAAGCCATAGGAGTAAGTGGCATGAAAAGTTTATTAAGAAGAGGCACTTCCAACCTAGTGATTGAGCTCTGTTGTTTGATTCTCAATTCAAAACCTTCAAAGGAAAACTCACCACCCGGTGGTTGGGCCCTTACGAGGTAGACAATGTATATGACAATGGAGTTGTAAAAATTAGTGGTAAATGGACACTAACTTAAATTTTATCATAAGCCCATTTCCAGAGAGGATTTTATATAGGTCATGTCAGATGACAAGGCATTGGCCTTAGTAAATGGGGAAGGCCCCCCTTGTTCTTGAAAATTTTTCTGAATTTCCTACTGTATATATGTAAATAGTTTTTGAATTTTGTTAATAAGGCAATTCTAGATATTTCTGTAAGTATTTATTTCACCAGGAGTACACAGTTTCAAGGATCCTTCTTCAAAACATTATTACACTTGAATTTTGTGTTTGATAAAGTATCAAATGAATATTGACTTACTGTAGTTAGCCATATTTTTGCAAAAATTCTCATTTTTTTAAGGCATTCTAAAGCAGTTGCTCTTGAAACTCCTCACCACTGTATAAGGAAGTGATACCATAACTGTCAAGCCTAGAGGTCTCTTGTACAGTTTTTTCAAGAAACCTGAGTAAGTGAGTCAAGTGTCTTTATCAAAGAGTAACAAGGTGGTCTAATTAGCAATTAGTCATGGAAACATCACAATAACTAAAAAGGAAGAAAGAAAGTTGAGCCTAGAGATACCTTTCTGTTTTTTCTCAATGGTACCATCCACTACACACTAAATATATTGATTTTATCAAATCTTTATATAGGCTATGTACACTTAAGTACCCCTTACATCGGGAAAATCACTAACTAATATAACGAAAAGTCATCCTCTAACATAAATACCATCCCAATTGAAAAAAAAAGGAAAGAAAAAGTTGTTTTCAGAGTTGTTCCCCCATCTTCTTTCATAAGCAATCTTATACTAAAATATTAAAATATGGAGGGCCAGTCTCTGAGGGTTTAAGAGGCTAACCCATCGGGATACTGAACAGGTTTGCTGGCAACAGGTACCGACCTGTGGTATGACTAGGTAAACCCACTGGAGTACTGAACAGGCTTGCTAGCAACAGGGAATTCTACCTAGTGAGGATGATAATCTGACAAAAATAAATAATAAATTTAAACTTGTCCTTATGTACGACATTACTTGAAGACAAAGATGATATGAAATATGTGTGGTTAGGCTAAGTTTAATGAATCTGATACACATTCCATTGGGGAATAACTCTAAGAATATCTTGAAACTCTCTTGTCTACCTCTTCTTATCTATATATAGGATCTCATATCTTATAGGTGGGGCCATATCCTAACTGTCTCGTCAGACCAATATGTGAAATTTTATCTTTACACTTGGCATGCTATAAATCTTCAGCTATTGGGGGATACTAACTGGTTTCCTATACTTTTGATTGTGAGGTGTCACAATACTTAGGTGTGGGGGAGGGTTTCATGAGCTGACAAATGATCATTTCCTAGAGAAGTAGGTCTTTGCAAGAATTTTTGTATTATTACCATGATACAGGTTATTACATTGATAGTCATGTTATTTTTGAAATGTTTAACTCCTGTGTGCTATAAATTACTGAACACATACTTAACAGACTACTCTTTATCGGTTTATCGTTTCATTACAAGCTGCATATTGTAGGTTTGAAAATACATTTTTATGTTTGATATAACCTGTTCATTGTAGGTTTTTGACACTATATGTCATATGCAAGAAGATTGAGTGAACATGGAGCATTCTGCCTCTTCTCATTAACTACTATGATTGTCGAAAACACTTAAAATTCACAGGCTATCCATTATAAGAGGTGAATGCACTTAACACAGAGGTACTAGATGAAGTACCGTATGAGGTGCCGTATGATATTCCGTTTGAGGTGCCAAATGAAGTGCCATGTGAATTTCACACCAGTAACTGTCCTAGATTCTAGGTAACTGGAAATCAATTACATTCAGTTGAATTAGTTGCAGGCATTAATTAAATATGCTTCATATGTTTATGATCAAATGTCCAAGTCAAAAGACTTGGACATTGATCTAACCGTGTAGCATTGCATTGCTCCAAATCCAATCCTTGAATTCAAAAATTTCCATACATGGCAGCTCATGCACACATGTGGGTAACCTACTCCACTATAGATGCATTCAAAATTGGGTTGGGCACTCTATTATCTCAATTTCCCTTACCATTTTCTCTGCCCTGCGTTAAGGAATCATGCCCAACCTCTGCCAATTCATCCCCTATTCAAATTGCGCTCAGACCATGCCCAGTTTGTGCCATCTCTTGTCCTGTTCATGCCCTTTCTTGGTTAATTTCACCTCTGTCACAATGCCCAGGAGATACGAACCCTCCTCCTATGCAGACTTGTTTTCCATTCCTGAATTTTCACAGTGCAGAGAAGTGTTTTTGCATGCAGGTTGGTGGCCATTTTTGTCTAGCTTGCATGGCCACGATGACAGCCTCTCCATGCAATTTACAGTTGGTTTCTATGGTAATACATCACGTGTAGGGTCTCTTACCTTTGAATTCACAGAAGAGTCCATTGCTGCAGCTACAAAGCTCCCAAGAATGGGAGATAGATGGTTCAAAAAACACCAATTGTCACACTCAAGTTATAACAGGGTGTTTAAGCCCAAATTCAAGAGCATTTCAGGAGAAAAAGGGTATGCTAAAGAGTGGATAAAGGTAGAATTGATTAACCCCCTCATCATCATCACAATGTTAATTACATGTGAAGGTAGATACTCTACTTTCAGAGATTTTCATTTTAGATTGTTGTCTCATTTTCTGTTCAACAAACCCTTGAACTTCCCCTTCTATTTTCTCAAAAGCTTGGAGAAGATTTCCTCTCAAGTGAGGAAAAATGTGACTAACCCTCACAATAGTCTCTTCCACCATGGCTTGATCAAACTCCTCGTTCTTTCCGAACTAGAGAAACAGGGGAAAAATTGGGATTCCTTTATCTACCAATTTGCAAACCCTTACTTAACAGTTAAGACCGACAAAAAGCCACTTAGCCGAAAAACTATCTCTCTATCCAAACCTCGCTCTCCAATAACTCCAAACCCCCTTGCACAAACCCTCTCTTTGCCTAAACAATACCAAAATCTTGTTGATATCCCTACTTCTTCATCGGGCAAAAAGACCAAGAACAAAGGCAAAAGGAAGCCTATTGTTAACCCCCCAATTCCTTCACTCTCTCTTGATCCTACACCTAAAAAGATCCAAGAAGTAATGCAGCAAGACTTTCCCATCATTTCCGCAAACAAGAGGGGAGCCAATCGATTTGGTAAAGGACCCTTTCGAAAGATTACCCAAAGCACAAGAACCAAGACTTATGCAAAACCTCCACCTGCTTTGGATCCTATCCAAGTATCCTTCGACCTTGAGAGCCCTCATAAGAAACATAGGGAAGTTTCTGCAGATGGATTAGAGACACTAAGGAAAATGAAATCAGAACCTACCTCACCTTATTGATATCCCATCACTCCTACTTCACCCATGCCCCATCTGGATCCTAAAACTGATATATTGTCCACATCCCTCAAACGATATAAGCCTTCCTCGGAGATCACCGATTATGCCCCAACCATAGAGGAGCTACAAAAGGAAAACCATCAGCTTCTCCAACAGTTGGAGGAAATGAAGAGAATAGATACACACCTTCATCATGACAATGAAGTCCTTCAAACAAAGGTTAAATCTCTTCAATGATTGGTCGATGAGATGACCAAATCTAACAGCAGCCTCAAAGCACAGCTGAAGCAACACAAGAGGCAGAAGGCTAAGTCTTCATAGCAAGAAGGAGAGCCTTCCAAAGTTGATCCTCCTCAACAAGCCTAGTTCTGAGGGGTAACTTCTTTTTATTTGCAGTGGGACCTGCAAAATCATAAGTGTGGGGGTAATATTGGGCCCGAGATATGATCACTTTTATGACGGTTATTATACACTTTTGTTGCATGTACATATGTGTTTTTCATATTTTAAAGGAGCTTTTTGAAGAATTTTATGATAAAATGGTATGATCGACATAAGGTACATGTGATTAATGTTTAATGATTGTATTACATATAATTCATCATGTTTTATGATTACCAAGATCTAATTTACATTTTTCTGGTGTTACAGGGAAAAACACACCACATTTCTTCTTTCAACACTCCTTCCAGTACTCATTTTGGCACTTGATCTGGCACTCTGCCCAACACTACGTATTGCACAAAAACATAGAGCGACTTGGCGGTTATGGTATTCGCGGCCAGTGATGGGAAAATCGAGCACGTGGGTTTTGTTCATGCTTGCCCCCTCCATCTATTGTGCTCCTGACAACTCAGTTTCAGTTGCTCAAGAGGGCGATTATTGGCTCACTTTGTTTTATCAGTTAGGGCATCATTTATTGTAATTTTCTGAAATTAGAAGTGGTTTGACCCTCCTGTGGTCGACCACTTGGTTTGTAAATGTTATAAATACCACTGAGGTGTTCAGATGATTGTTAATTAGCATAAGCATTATAATTGTTAGTGTGATAGACAGAAAAATGATTTTACTCTGTTTTAAGTTTTTACATTGCCAGATTATGCCAGAACTGCGTTTTTGAGTTTTTATGGTGAATTCAACCTACTGAGTTCGTGGTGTACTTTTAGAGAGTGACCACAGCTTGCTGGGGGGGGCACCAGTAATCTGGTAGCTGTCTTCATGTTTGTTTATGCATTTCATAATTTAATTGTTCTCTTTATTTTCTATACATGCATATTTTTATTATGTTAACTAGTTTGTTGTAGTTTAATTGTTTTGATTCTCTTTTGCAGGTTAGAATGATGAGATGTGTTAGCATGCATTGATCTTGTAGATTAGGAACAGTTTTGCAAGTCTCTATACTAACCCTGTGTGAAATTAGATGTTAGATTATGCTTTGATTTATGATTTTATAGTCAAGTTTAAAATAGAGTTTTAATTAGAATAGAACAGAGTTTTGATTTGGATTTTCTCTTACAAGGATTTGATGGATGGATAGAATTAATTCCAGTTTTTAATTATAGCTTGATTATCTCATTTTTATATAGATATCGTTTAATTAGTTGTTGGTGAACGTAGATTGTTAGTTTACTTTTCAATATCATAGTTTAATTTATGCCTTTAATCATTTCCTTATTGCAGTTTGAATTGTTAGAATAGATATAGCATAGTTTCATTTTACATAATTTCCTTTCCTAGAGTTAAATTGAAATTGTAGTTCTTAGTTAATGATTGAGTTTAAGTATGAATTTTTCTTACATAGTGTAGAAGTATAATGATGATCTCGTTATGTTGTTGATGGTTTATACATGAATATGTAGGGTATCTAACATTGTTTTGTCATGGCCAAACTCTCATTGGATTGTTTAATCCATACCTTTCACTTTGCCATTGAGATTAGTGTTGAGCTTATACCACTGGAATTGTCCTTCATTGTCAAGTGCCATCGAGATATCATCTGACACCGAACACATTCACAAAACCACCAACATTATATTTGAATTGTCATAGGTTAAAAGATAGTTTTCCTATTTTCATAGATTAAGAAATAGTTTTCTTGCTTTCATAGATTAAAAGAAATAGTTTTCCTTCTTTCATAGATTAGAATAAAGTTTTATTGTTGTAGGGTAGATAGACTTTGCTTTGATATATTAGATAGTAGTTTTCTTATCATAGATTAAGCATTAGTTGGTAGTTCTTCTTGCTTTCAATAAAATAGATTTCCTTTCATACATTAGAAATAATTTTGAATTAAGCATTTAGTCCACTTGTCGCTTAGGCTAGATAGTTGTTCAATGAGAAGTTTTAATTTGATTGCTTGCAGTAGTTAGTTGTCTTTGCTTACTTGTCTATTTGCTTTAGTAGGTTAGCTAGTTGTCTTTGCTTACTTGTCTATTGCTTTAGTAGGTTAGATAGTTGTTTTTTCTTACTTGTCTATTTTCTTTAGTAGGTTAGTTAGGTGTCTTTGCTTGCTTGTTTATTTATTTTCTTTCATAGGATAGTTTCTCATTGAATGTAGGTTGGAAAGTTAAAATAGTTTTCTTTTGTTAGTTTCTCATTATTATGCTTAGTAGTTTTCCTTTGCTTATTGTTGAACTAGTTTTCTTTGAATAGGGTTTTTGACTTGCTTTTCTTAGGACTATCCATCAATCCTTGGCTCAAAAGTACTTAGGTTACTGAATTTCAATTTTCTTAGTAGGGTCTGTTCATTAGATAGCTTTGTTTGAGTAGATTAGCCTTAGATAGCTACCTTCTTTAGTTAGATTATACTCCTACCAGCCTTCTACCTTTGGCATATATTTTTCTACAACTCTAAGTTTACTTACCTCGGGTTGACAATTTAAATAAGGGTTTTTAGTGTCTTTTTAGTGCATATAGAACACCCATCAAGCCCGGGACTAGAGTTTGGGAGGTGCCATCTACAAAACAACAATTGTCTCTCTGAGGCGGGCATACCCATGCTTTGGATAAACTTAATCATGGTTGTCAATCAAATACATTGCGGATCCCTATCATATAACTATATAAAGTGTATCCGCGAGCAATACACAATGGATCTACATCAGAAAATCCATTGAAGATATATAAGTACAGTATGCATCTTCAAGAATCTAGTGATTCCTATGGCTAGAGATGAAGTCTTCATATCTCAATCAACAAATTAAATATCTTCAAAAATAAGGTAGGAGTACAATGGGAGTGTGAGACTCACTACCCTGAGGTATTTGACAATATGTTAGGAAAAGACTGGAGGATCTTGATGATCATGCAGAGAACTTTGTCGATTTTGAATCTGGACTTGACTGGACTCTCGAGATGGTTGACTCATGAAAGTCAACAGAGAAAATGCAAAAAGGTCGACTAAGGTTGGGTAAAACTTCCATTGGAAAAAAGAATGAAAGATGATCAGACTCAGGTAGCATGACATTGACATAAGTTCGTGATACAGAAGGGACCACAAAATCTCCATATGTTTGGAAGAGTAACCAAATGGAGGAGGACACAAATCTATGTAGAAAGAACAACTTCCTAAGGTCATATGAGGTCCCAATGTTTGACGAACAAACGAAAGGATGTGCTTTTTCCAAGGGTGACTATCTTTGTTGCCAAAAAAAGAATGTATATTTCTCGTCCCCTCTTTTTGGAATATTTGATTTTTTTGTCTTTTTCAATTCTTAAAGATCTTGAAAAAGAATAAAAGAATGCTACTTTGCAAAGGAGGAATGAGTGTCGTGGGAAAGCAAACTGGTTCCAAGTGCATGGAACATACTAATGCTCATGGAAAGGAGACATGTGCAGGATAAAGACACTTGCGGAAACTTCCTCCATGGTCCAAGGTGTCAGGTCGCAGAGGCAAGAAGTGTTTCAAGGATTGGGTATAAGGAATACTTCAAAGGTTCAGTTCATAGCAACATGAAGCCGAAATTAGGCCAAAGATGCAAAGATGAGACCTGCAACGCGGTTAAGCATGACATAGTGAGACCCCTTATATGTAATTTTTTACAAGCTTAGAGAAGGTAAGATTGGTATTTTTTCATGTTTAGAGAGTCTGAAAAAACTCAAAATAATAATACAGGGAGTACCTTTTTCATAGTTAGTCCAATCAGCTCAAAAAAGGGTTAAACTTGCATCGAAAATACGCCTTTTCAAAACCATTTTAACGAGTGTAAAAAATATAAGATCACTCATAAATATTTTCAATTTTAAGGATTCTGAAAAGGGATTAACTATGGACTCACAAAAATTTTCTTAATTTAGTCTCCTTATCCCAAAAAATTATAAAATTAACTGAGGAGAACTCTCCTGGTGAGATGAATCTCCCGAGGCATACCTTTTTCCACTATAATCTACAGGCTGGAAAAAGGGTTAAACACATGCCAGTAGATGTTCTTCTGGACCAGTTTAACGAGTATGAAGGAACAAGGTCACTCGACGATCTTTTCATTTTTAGGGAGTATAAAAAGAGCTTAACTATGGACTCCAAGGGGTTTCCTTTTTCATAAGTAATCTCCAAGGCTTGAAAAAGGTGATAAACGAAAACCAAGGAGAATGTTCCTTTTTGAAAAATTTAGTCCCTCAGGCCTAAAAAAGGGTTAAAATTACACCTGATAATACTCTTCTAGAGAACCAAAGTTCCTAGAGCATACCTTTATTTGTAAAATTATCAATCCAGACCGAAAAAGGGGTAAAATACCACCGGACAGATGTGCCTTCAAATTTGAGTTTGGTGAGCGTGAAGGGAAATAGGATCACTCAACAATATTTTAATTTTAAGAGAGTCTAAAAAGGGATCAAACAAGACTCCAGGGGGATACTTTTCTCAAGTAATACAAACGATGTTGGAGATATGGCTATAACAGAGATGACGCAGATGGTCAAGGTTGTCATTGAGGGGGAGATTGTTGGAGATATGGCTATAGCAGAGATGACGCAGATGGTCAAGGTTGTCATTGATGGCAA
>JASDQU010436826.1:3278-23153 GCA_032191745.1 Picea mariana
ACCAAATGATAACAGAGATGGATACACTCTGTTTAATTCGTTATCACCAATTCGGGTCAACAAAATCTCTCATATAATTCGAAAGAAATGAAATTATTTTCATGAACCAATTGAAATCGACATAAATAGTTGCTTCAGCCATCAACAAAATCATTGTCGAATCCAAACGAAATCAACAGGATCATTTTTCAAATTGATATAACTGTATTAACATATACAAACGATCATGCTATTTGCAAACCAAATGAAAACTTGTATGTAAATTGAAACAAATGAAATCGTAAATGAATTAATCAGTTGATAACAGGATATATGGGATTTGTCAAACGTTTGTTATTGCCAATTAGAAGCAGACAGAATCAATTGATAGTCAACGAAATCATCACTTGAATCAATTTCAAAACGAACTATTATCCGAGTTTTCATATGAATTCAACAGAGACAAAATCGTTTTTGAAAATCAAAACCAACAGAGCAGCATCAAATCTATTTTCGATATCAATCTAACTCAATACCGGCAATTGTGCTAACTCAAGACACGTAGCAATCAAATCAAAACGAATCAAAACAGTTGGTGTTTGACACAGTCGTTATGAATCAACACAACTCCACGATTTTAGCGAATAGATATTTTGCATAGGTCGAATGTAACCAGAACCCAAACGAAAATATCGATTCAACACAAAACAGAGTCGTTCCTGGCTAATCGAAGTCAACAGTGTCATTTTGAGTTTATTATATTACATCGTATTTATCAACCCAGTCACTAATAATGACGCATAACACATATAGAGGATTATACCAATCCAAGCCCACGAAATCATTCCAAAATCAAACCATAAAATCAGAGCCGATGACATCCAACCACAACAAAATCGTATTAAATCAAAACATAACTGTGTTCTAATTTTAGCATAAAAATCTCCTGTACAGGTCAAATGCAAACAAAATCTAAGCGAAAGCAAACCCCATTGATTTGGTTAATTCAAACCAATAGAATTATTCAAAACGAATCAAACCCAATGAAAACCAATCAATTGCTAAACTGGGAACGACCAAATCGCATAACCAAATCATAACCACATTTGGCTTTAGTAAAGTGAATCTATTTTACAGGATCCACAACATAACCGTTTTTGATAATCAAACTATGACAGAGTCATTTCGAATAATGAACAGAGCTAACTGAAAAATCAAAACCCAATTCATTATATTAATCCTAGCAATTCGTAAAACGCAATTGATATTGAAATTCATACCTGGATAAGCAGAAAACAACTCGGTCATGATAATTTGGAATTGACGAAGGCAATTGCCGATTCGACATTCCTAAAGACGATCGAACCAGTGGTTTTTTATTTCTTGTCATTAGCTTGAAACTTGTCCCTTTCTCTCGACAGTACTGTAACTTGGTTTTCCAATGATTTGATCTTTGACTGTAACAAGGGAACGTTGGTATAGTAGCGCTCTAACCACACATTGCATTGGATACATGATGTCTATTCGGGATTTGAAATTGTAGGCGAGGGTTTGTTTAAATCACCGAGGGTTTCATTATGTATCTTGATTCCTGGGTAATTAGGATTGTTCTTTAGGCATGGGGGCAAATTAGAAACATAATCATAGGGTGGCTCGGAGCATAGGCCTTGGGAATAGGAGTACTCTTTAGCTAAGAAACGCTCGATATCGGAGTCTGATTCCTCGCTCAGAACTATGGGCTTTTGATCAACGTCTGGCTTAGGCTTATTCCGGGCAAGTCTCGATATCAATCGAGCATTCTTTTTATCTTTGTGGTCGACAGTAGGATTACCCTTGACCTTCTTACTCACAGGCTTCTTTACAACCTCAACCTTGTCTGTTATGATGTCGGGTAGGTCAATGTCAGGGCCAACAGAGGGTTTGGGAGAGGGTAGAAGGACACGGAATGGAACAGGTGGCCTGACCATAGTCTCACTGACCATAGACTTGTCGATTTGGACAGACTCTGAATCAACAAAGCCATTTCGAGAGAGAAAAGTTTGTCAATTATCGTCGTGAAGGTTTAAATGGTGAACGACGATGAGTCTAATCAAGCCATGGTGAAACAAGCTGCTATTAGCCTTCTCGCGTTTGAACCTCTTAGCCATTTTGTAAAGACTACGCAAGAAGTAAAATGGCATATTCAATGGATAGCCCATGAAATTCATTAACAGTCGAAGGTGATAAAGAAAAACCAATCCATACCGACCTTCACAAGTCACAAATTGTTTAACCATTATCAAAATATCATGCCACCTGGGTTTAAGTGGGGAAATAGGCATACCTTTGTCACAGGATATAACCTTTCATGATATGAATAGTAAAGGCCACGGCACCTCATCAACTTTGGAGTTCTTAAACCATCGTTGGCCTGTGGCTGCTAGTCCTGTGGCAGAGCTTATGAATTCTTCATTGAGTTCAAGTTGAATGTCACCTACTTTAGCCCTACACCATATCAAAGGTAAGGGCGAATTGATGTGCAACCGTGAGGTTGAATCCCTCGAACCTCTGTATAAACGTGAGCCAACCACTATCCTCTAAATCTTTACGGGCATCATCGAACAGTAACGGAGCTTGACTACCGTTCGGCTCTATTTGCACCACCGGTGCCATAGACAGGAGCACACGGTGAGTGAGGTGAACGATCCAGGGTTTGAACACAGCATACGCAGGGGCAGAACGCTCACAGGCTTACCCGAAACTAGCAAAGGTGAAACAGGGATAGGGGAAGACATTAATGACATATTGTGCGAAGGTGGTGGAGCTAGTCCATTACATGCAAAACAGTCATATCTACAGTACAACCGCCGGCGCAAATAGCTATTCAACCCACTATTGTATAGGTTAACAATTATGCCATTCAATCAACCAATGAATCAATGGTAAGTGGATTAAACATTCGCGTGAGCAATAGTTTTACCATAGTTTTAAAACCAAACAAATGAATCGAAACCAATACCAAGGGTTTGATTTATACGAACTATGTGTTGTATGAAACGATTTATACCAAGAGTTTAACCATAACACCAATGCTTTTTCATGAAACCAATGATCAAGTGAATCGATCAAAGAACATGTAAATCCAATCACCAATGCATCACAAACTCAATCACTCATGAAACGAAATTACATAATCAATCAAAGAATGTCAAATGAGTACAGATCAAGAGGTCTTGCCAACTGCATAACGATAAGTAAATTGGAAACGCAATGGGCATATCGACAAGAAAGATTGCAACAATTCAGTGACAATTTTAATGTAACTTCAAAAACCAAGTTTTCACGATTGCAGTCGTAAAAACAAGAACAAAGGTAAGTGTGCAAATAGCACAAAAATAATAGTGTCGTTTTATTCAAGGATTGCGACAAAAATTAAGGTTTGCAAAACACTGGTGTAGGCAGCTTATAAGGACAGTATAAAAATGCTAATTGGCTGCCAACAATGGCGACACACTAGTAGAAGCAGTTATCTATGCCAGAAAGAACAAATTCAAATTAGGATAACAAGAAAAATTCTAACTCAAAAACAACAACCAGAAAATCGTGTAAACATCATCATTAACCAAATATTCCAGCAGTGTTTAAAGGATGAAAACTGATAATAGTCTTAAGACAAGCGAGCCACGATATTAAAGATAAAATCTCCAATACTGTTGACAGAGCCACTGCTGCCAGCAGGCATCCATAGCCTCGACAGGGTTGTCATTTAACCCACTCTGACATCCGTATCCTGCCAAGAAGTTCCAGATCAGAATAAAGGACATTTTAAGGTTAAGAGGTTTCTTATTTGCAAATTTTCATATACCCGACATTGCTTCGCTGCCAACGGGCCTGTTCAGTACCCCGGCGAAGTTGTCTTGGCGTCATGCATGCATTTACCCGCTGCCAGCAGACCTGTTCAGCATCCCGACGGGTTTACAAGCACTTCCCACAGCTCTATTAATGATTTATTTTGTTTTATATAGTTGAGCGGGGTGACGCTAAAAATTATGATATTTTGACATATTTTTTTCATACCTCGGCAGAATTTTTTTTAGAACTGTCCTTCATTAAGATCCAGAGATGTTTCATTTACAGAACCAACTTTCTAAGGCAGGGAGACATCTTCTAAGTCATTCCCTTAAGGAATAGGGACAGCGTAAAAAGATAATGGATGATCGCAACAGGCTTATGTTAGAGATTGAAATCAGTTAACTTCTTTCAAACAACAAACTTTTGCCAATCACAGATGTAAATTTCAGAAGTATACAATTGATGTTTATACAATTTTATTAGTAGTCATTTGAGCGAAGGACTTTTCTGTTTTCTTTGTCCGAATAGCTCAGTATACAGGTATGTGTATTTCCAAAAACACAAGCTGATAAACTCAAAGGAGAATCAAGAACAAAAGAGCAAAAGAAAAAGCAAACAAAAAGCAAAATATGTACATAATGTACAAGGGTTGTCATCAAGCAAAGTATCTTTTCAGGGCTTGGCCATTCACCGGATAGGTGTCAGGCTGCCCCTCTAGATTCTGCAATCGGAAAGAACTGGGACCCGACTTCTCAGCAATTAAAAATGGTCCAAGCCATAAGTTTTGAAATTTTGTGTGCTCTCCCTTTCCCTCATGTGGTTTATCCCATTTCAAGACGAGGTCACCTACTTTGAAATTCCTATCAGAAGAAGAGTTAGAATCGAACCAGCTTTTAACCAATAGTTGATGCTGATCTAACTTACGTTTAGCTTGGGCTCTTACCTCTTCTAGCTTCATCAAAGTGTTAATTCGGTTTTCTAAAGGGGGACAATCTTCTTCTCAAATTTTCTGTGATAATTGTAGTGAAGGAAGAAGAATGTGTGGTGGCAGAATTGCTTCTCTGCCATAAACGAGAAAAAAGGGGGAGTTACATACAGCAACTTTTGGCGTTACCCTATCAGCCCACAGCGCGTTTAACAGTGCATTGTGCCAATTTTTGTGATTTTCAGCCATCGTTCTCTTGATGATTTTAATCAAGTTATTTTTTGTTGATTCTGCCAATCCATTGCCCTGGGGGTAATAGCTAGCAGAATACTTCAATTTAATTCATTTTTCCAAAGCGAACTCACTCATCTCAAGAGAGGAAAAGTAAGAAGCATTATCGAATACTAAACAGTCGGGGATACCAAAACAAGTGATAATATTCGAATTTAGAAAGGCAATTACCTGACTGGTGTTGACAGTTCTTAACGCGGTAGCTTCAGACCACTGGGTAAAGTAATCTGTGGATGTTATGATGAACTTATGTTGTTGTGAATATGAAGGGTTGATCGGACCTATGATATGAAGGCCCCACTACTGAAAAGGAGAGTCTACTAAAACAGGCTGCAAAGGAAAAGATGGTTTTTGTAACCGCCCTGATGCTTTCTGACAAATAATACACTTACGACACAAGGCATGGGCGTCTCTAAAAAGCGTGGGCCAGTAATAACCGGCTCTTAAAATCTTATGGGCAGTGGTGTCACCACCAAAATGACCACCAGCTTCTCCTGCATGCAATTCTAGCAAGACTTTTTCTGCTTCGTCTTTCTCAAGACAGCGCATCAGTACGCCATCAAAATTTTGACGAAACAGAATACCATTAACCAAATGAAAGGAGGCAAACTTTAATCTCAACGCTCTTCTTTTAGTGGGATCCAGGTGACGGGGGGCTGACCCATGTTCAAGACAGAATCTTATATCGTCATACCAAGGACTGACAGAGTTTTGTGCGCAACAGATTGCATTTTGATTGTGTTGTCCTAGGTTTGATGTATCGCTTTCTTCTTGTTGTCCTGCTGCTGAATCAACAACTAACTTGCATAACCCTTGGCCTCTCACTATTTGAGCTGGGGTAATTTCTATGTTGTACTCCTGCAAGGAGGTGACCCAGTTAGCCCTCTTTTCTCCTAGCTCTTTCTGCACTAACAGGTTCCTGACGGCCGGGTATGGGACAATAATCTTCGTCCTAGACTTCAACAGATAAGACTGAAAATGATTGACTGCTTTGAAAACAGTGTAGGCTTACTGATCTACCACTGGGTAATTAAGTTCAGCACCTTTGAAAGTAGAGCTCATAAAGGCAATGGGTACTTCATTGTTTTCGGCGTTCTTTTGAGTTAGGACGGCGGCATAGGAATGGTCAGAAGCAAAAGTATAGAGTGTGAAGTCTTGAGAAAAGTTGGGGCTCATGACAGACGGAGCGTCTATTATGGCCTTCTTTATTGCATTAAAATCTTGATTCTCTAAGGGTCCCCAGTGATATTGGGTGTCTTCCTTAATTAAATTTTGTAAAGGCCTGACCATTTCGGAGAAACTGGGGACGAATCTCCTCACGAACTTAATCTGGCCTAAGAAAGACTGCATAGACTTTTTAGATGTAGGAGGGGGAAGTTTCACGATGACTTGAGTCCTTTCGGGGTCGATAATCATCCATTTTCTTGACACAATAAATCCCAAGAGTTTACCCTGTTCTACTGCAAAGATGGATTTTTTAGGATTCAAGGAGATGTCGTATTTACGACATCGCTGTAGAACGGCTCGTAAGTGAGCTAGATGATCGGTTTTGTTTTTAGAGAATATGGTAACATCATCTAAGTAAACTACGATGGACTGATTGATTAGGCCTTGGAAAGCAATGTCCATTGCTCTCTGGAAAGTGGCACTGGCATTAATCAATCCAAAGAGCATTTTTCGATAAGCATAGGTGCCCCACGGGGTGCGGAAGGTAGTTTTAAGCTGGTCTGGAGGAGACATTAGGACTTGGTTGTACCCTGAGAAACCATCCAGCAAGGATAGCCTCTCAGAACCAAATACCTGTTGAAGGATCTGTTCCATCGGTGGGACAGGATAGTTGTCTTTATCAGACGCTCTGTTAAGGTTTCGGAAATCGACGCACAGTCAGATTTCCCCACTTTTCTTCCGGATAGGGACAAGGTTAGAAACCCATTGAGTGTGCCTAGCAGGGAAAATAATCTTAGCATTTAGGAGCTTATTCAATTCTTTTTTAACGGTTGGTTCGAGCTTAGGGTGCATTTTTCTAAATTTTTGTTGGAAGGGTAAAGTTTGGGGTTTCATAGGAATGACATGTTGTATGATGTTAGGGTCAAAAGTTTTAAGGTCATCATACGTCCATGAAAAGACATCTTTAAATTCTTTGAACAATTTAATAAATGCAGCTTTTTCTTGTTCAGAACATCCTACCCCTAGATTAAAGCATTGCGGATTGTCCTTAGTCCCTAAGTTTACTTTTTCGTATGATAATGAGGAACTATTGGTTTTACAATTGACCGACTTTTTAAATTTATCTTGAAGATCATAAACTTCTCTAATCTAACTACATATTTAGGGATCGAGTTTACCATGTCCGATGAAGATTCAGGAGTTCTCGAATCTGGTATTACCGTGAAATCGCGCAAATTGTCGTTGTGAGTGCATTCGTCTATCACCGTGCCTTGAAAATTTTCTTCCATATGCAGGAAGCTAATAATCTGTTGATCGTCGTCAAAGACTCTCCAGTTCGTGATGTTATCAGGCACTGATGGTCTGAACAACAGTTCAACGGAGAATGCGTCCGAGGATAAGCCTTCTGCAGGAAAGAGTTTAGAAACTACGTTAGCTAATAGATCTGCTTCAGAGTTATTCAATCTAGGAATAGAATTTATATTAAAAGCAGCAAAATTATTCATTAAATTCCATACCTGGGATTGGTAGATTTTAAGATGCAGAGAAAGACAGTGGATAGAATCTCTTACCTGTCTAACCACGATTTCAGAATTGCCAAAGACAGCCAAGTTTTGAATGTTCATATCTAAATCTTTTTTGAGACCTTGCAGTAAAGCCTCATATTCTGCATTGTTATTAGTACATTCAAATTCTAGCCTACATGCAATCAATGTTTTGTTACCTGCAGGATCGATGATAACGCAGCCTGCATCAGCTCCTTCTTTGGACTTTGACCCGTCAAAATAAAGAGACCAAATTTGATTTCCATCGGATACATGAGACCGTTGCATAGAAGTTGTTGGCTGCACATATGCTACAATCTCAGACTGCTATTCTGGATTGGTGATAGCTGAAGCCTCAGCCATGAAATTGCCGAAAAAGGTATCCATCCCTTGTACTTCGGGTGAATCAGCAGAAGGTGTAAATGGTTTGTTGGGATCATTCAAATCTGTGACTGTGAACTTAAGGTAGCGTTCACAATTTACCTTGATCTTGTTGGGCTTGCCTTTCTCTAGAAGCCATAGGTGAGACCAATCTGTCACGAAATAACCGTGTAGCTTCTCCGACCAGTCCCTGCTTAAAAATAGACCATACACTTCTGGAATATCCACAACAATAATATCAACGACTTGATGAACCTTGGGGTTAGACGATAATCTTATAAGCACATTTTTTAGTTCGCCTATAACTTTAACATTGGGTCGATCAAGTTGTATGATTTTTAAGGTGGATGGTTCAACTTCAGCGTTAATATTCTGGCATACAGACCATGGAATCACATTGGATGACGCTCCTGAGTCTACCATACAATTGTGCACGTTTCTATTAAAGATTTTGAAGGTTAATAAAAATGGAGGTACATTCTTGCGAGTGATAAGGGTGGTAGTTTGTGGATTTTTACTCACAGTTTCTAAAGCTACTTTATCTACATTATTTACATTATTTACATTACTTCTAGGAAGGCTTCCTTTATCTTGAGGATCAGGATTATTTTTAGTGGAAGTCTTCTGAGGAACTTTGTTCTGCACAACCTTGTTACCACTTGAATTACCATTTTTTCCATTCTCTGAGATATTTTGTAACATTTATTGTAGCAGAAATGGAAATTTCAATAACTCATAAACAGAAATGTTAGCTCTCAACTTTTTAAGATCCTCAACTACATCATAATCTAATTTGGGGTTTACATTACTCTGTTTAGTCTCAGCTTGTTTATATTGCTTTGGGGGGGAATTCGTATTGTTTTCAAAAGAAGGTTTGTTTGTGGTCTTACTCCTAGTATTGTAAGGATGAACCGTCTCGAAGTTAGCTTGAAAGATGCTATCCAAGAAGTGTCAAAAAATGTTTGGAGAAGACTCTTCTTCTTGAACTGTCTCTTGTTCAACTACCTCCTCAGGAATCTCAGGAGGCATCAAGTTATCCTGGGCTTCTAGAATTGTTTGAAAGGCGTATTGCAGACTTTCTAGATTAAGGCCCTCGGTGGTTGAATTAGGTCGGTTGGTAAGAAAAGGCTTCTGGAACAGGGGCTTGTAAGGTCCTTTGCTCGAGGAAGCTTCTTCGGTCGTCTTTTTCAAGTCTATAACTTGATTTGACAGTTTTTGAACAACTTTAGTTAAGTTTTCTAAATCCGAGGTTTTAGGTTGTGCTTTACTTGGAGTAGGTCTAGGGAGGATTTCAATCTTCTTTTTGGAAGAAGAACTAGTCTTTGTTTCATTGCTAGTAGAGTCTTTAAGACTAAGTATGTCTTTTTCAATCTAGCTGGCCTCCTCGAAGGCTTCTAATAACGTGGCTTTCTTAGATCGTTTAACCCAAATAGCTATACTTTGATGCAAAGCTTTAGTATAGTATGTTATTATGATATTCTCGACAGGCATGGAATCCGCAGGGATTCGGTTTTTAAGTGTTAAGAATATTTGATTGAAGTGTTTAACTTTCTCTTTAGGGTTCATTCTTAAGATAGAAAGATCCATGACTAGGACTTCTGGAGGCTTACTGTCTCTGAACTTTTCCAAAAAGCATGACTCGAACTTTTCCCAAGACACGATGGTATGGAGTTGATGGGAAAAGTACCATGTAGATGCATTGCCCTCGAAAGTATAGGGGAACAACCTACAGACTACATCTTCATGTTTGACATTGCGGAGTCTTATGGCTAACATAAACTTTTTGATGTGATCTTCAGCGATCTGTTTTGAGTCAGGGTCAAACTTGGGAAGCCATTTCTCTGGATGTTTAGGTAAGGGATGTTGAGCTCTAGGTACAGCTACGGCATCCTGGTCAAGCCAAGGTCTAGCAAGATTGTTCTGGTTGGTCATTGGTGTAGTGGGTGTGGAAGACTGAGAAGGAGAACTACCTTCGTCAGAAGAATCTCCTCCAGAAGAGGAAGGAGATGATGGAGGTGGTGAGGGAGGTACTCCAGATCCCCCTACAGCAGGAGTGAGGATTGGATATGTAGAGTTCACAGTGATATTAGGGCCTTCGAGTTGTTCTCTGATATCGGAGAAATCTAAAGGTTGGTCCAAAGGTCGATTGGGTTGCCTCAAACGGGCTAAGGCACTATGAGTTCTTATGAGAGATTGACGGACAATCTCTTGAATGTCACCACCTGTAGGATTTGGGGTTACTGGTTCAACTGTGACCCGTGGATCGTCAGTTGATGTGGTTGTTGTTTGAGGGGGGATGTTATCGTTCGAATGACTTCTTGTCACTATAGGTGAGCGATTAGGTGGTGGAGGAGTCTTATGACCGCCTCGTGTCATTAATTAATTTTAGGCCCTCCTTCTAGCACCATTTGTTGACGGACGAAAATGAACGCTCGCCAACTGGAAAAGTGGATCCGGTCCGGGGTTGTCTAAATAACCCAAGCCATTTGGGATAACCCACCCTGACGGGTTTAGCAGCTCAGTTAGCCGATCTAAGTCCTAAGAAAACAAAAAGGAAACTACTCTAAATTAACTAATCTAAATGAAAAATAACAATTAAAACAAACTAATAAACAAATCTAAACTATTATATATACAATCTACTATCTAATACTATAATAACTCTACGAAATTAAACATCTAACTACTAACAGAATTAAATCTTAATCACAAATGTACAATATTTACAAATTACATATTTAAATGAAAACCTGCAAAACTCATTTGTAATATGTCCTAAGATAGCGAAACTATTGTTTTTTGATTTTTATAATTTTAATGAAAAATAAATAGAAACTACCTAAACTAAGCAACTAAAATAATAACTCTAACTACAAATCTAAACTATTCATATATCTACTTAAATAACAGTAATAAGATAACCTGTAATAACGCTTTCCAATTTGTCCTGTGTAAAGGATCAAGTTCAGCTGTTCGATGGGAGGAAACTCGCATCAATCCTCTGCAAGCCTCTAGTAAACAGTAAGCAGCAGTGCTCTTTTGAATATTGATAACAGAACAAACAAGACATAAAAGTTACAACAATCTTATAATTTACAAATCATAACATTTAGATAAATCTGCGTGCAAGGACTTGTACAAGATGATCCAATTAACGAAGAAGGGAAATCTGTGATTCATTAATTGAAACAGTATTTTTAAATAATAAAAGAGATAAGATATGGATAACATATTAATCAAGTCATATCAACCTACAATAGATTACGATAGCTAAAGTAGTCTATAATCAACTGCAAAATGATATGAATAAAACTTGAAACAAAAGTTTGATATATTGAAAGCGAAAGCTGTTACAAGACATCAACTTTCATCTCAGTCTGAATCATAAATCCATAGTCTAGTTCTCCCACAGTGAGGATGATGAGTTTATTACAAAAAATGACAAGTATTTAAAGACCTCCCACAGGGTAAAACATCCTTGTGGGAGTTATCAAAACAGTTACAGGAAATCTGGAGATAATCTCCCAAGTCTGACTAAACTAACCACCTAAAATAAAAACATATCCAAAGTATCTCCCAAACTGCTAGAACATGCCCAATTGATCATGGTAATTTGTATGTACCTGTACAAGGACAAGAATAGACAATATTAGAGGATATTTTATTAATAAAATTGACAAAAATCTAATTTCTAAGACTAGATATAGAATCTTGCGATTCTGTAGCTGGTCTAAATTGAACACAGAATCATTTCAAAATCAATTCGAATCTTAAAAAATATATTCAAACTATTGAAAAATATTTGATTGTTAAAAGCATCATTCAAATCGACACTTGTATGCAAATTGAACAAACTAAATCGTATTCAACCAAATGATAACAGAGATGGATACACTATGTTTAATTCGTTATCACCAATTCGGGTCAACAGAATCTCTCATATAATTCGAAAGCAATGAAATTATTTTCATGAACCAATTGAAATCGACAGAAATAGTTGCTTCAGCCATCAACAAAATCATTGTCGAATCCAAACGAAATCAACAGGATCGTTTTTCAAATTGATATAACTGTATTAACATATACAAACGATCATGCTATTTGCAAACCAAATGAAAACTTGTATGTAAATTGAAACAAATGAAATCGTAAATGAATTAATCAGTTGATAACAGGATATATGGGATTTGTCAAACGTTTGTTATTGCCAATTAGAAGCGGACAGAATCGATTGACAGTCAACGAAATCATCACTTGAATCAATTTCAAAACGAACTATTAGCCAAGTTTTCATATGAATTCAACAGAGACAAAATCGTTTTTGAAAATCAAAACCAACAGAGCAGCATCAAATCTATTTTCGATATCAATCTAACTCAATACAGGCAATTGTGCTAACTCAAGACACGCAGCAATCAAATCAAAACGAATCAAAATAGTTGGTGTTTGACACAGTCATTATGAATCAACACGACTCCACGATTTTAGCGAATAGATCTTTTGCACAGGTCGAATGTAACCAGAACCCGAACGAAAATATCGATTCAACACAAAACAGAGTCGTTCCTGGCTAATCAAAGTCAACAGTGTCATTTTGAGTTTATTAGATTACATCGTATTTATCAACCCAGTCACTAATAATGATGCATAACACATATAGAGGATTATACCAATCTAAGCCCACGAAATCATTCCAAAATTAAACCATAAAATCAGAGCCAATGACATCCAACCACAACAAAATCATATTAAATCAAAACATAACTGTGTTCTAATTTTAGCATAAAAATCTCCTGTACAGGTCAGATGCAAACAAAATCCAAGCGAAAGCAAACCCCATTGATTTGGTTAATTCAAACCAACAGAATAATTCAAAACGAATCAAACCCAATGAAAACCAATCAATTGCTAAACTGGGAACGACCAAATCGCATAACCAAATCATAACCACATTTGGCTTTAGTAAAGTGAATCTATTGTACAGGATCCACAACATAACCGTTTTTGATAATCAAACTATGATAGAGTTATTTCGAATAATGAACAGAGCTAACTAAAAAATCAAAACCCAATTCATTATATTAATCCTAGCAATTCGTAAAACGCAATTGATATTGAAATTCATACCTGGATAAGCAGAAAACAACTTGGTCATGATAATTTTGAATTGACGAAGGCTGTTGCCGATTCGACATTCCTAAAGACGATCGAACCAGTGGTTTTCTGTTTCTTGTCATTAGCTTGAAACTTGTCTCTTTCTCTCAACAGTACTGTAACTTGGTTTTCCAATGATTTGATCTTTGACTGTAACAAGGGAACGTTGGTATAGTAGCGCTCTAACCACACATTGCATTGGATACATGATGTCTGTTCGGGCTTCGAAATTGCAGGCGAGGGTTTGTTTAAATCACCAAGGGTTTCATTATGTAGCTTGATTCCTGGGTAGTTAGGATTGTTCTTTAGGCATGGGGGAAAATTACAAACATAATCATAGGGTGGCTCGGAGCATAGGCCTTGGGAATAGGGGTACTCTTTAGCTAAGAAATGCTCGATATCGGATTCCGAGTCCTCGCTCAGAACTATGGGCTTTTGATCAGCGTTTGGCTTAGGCTTATTCCGGGCAAGTCTCGATATTAATCGAGCATTCTTTTTACCTTTGTTGTCGACAGTAGGATTACCCTTGACCTTCTTACTCACAGGCTTCTTTACAGCCTCAACCTTGTCTGTTATGATGTCGGGTAGGTCGATGTCAGGGCCAACAGAGGGTTTGGGAGAGGGTAGAAGGACACGGAATGGCACAGGTGGCCCGACCATAGTCTCACTGACCACAGACTTGTCGATTTGGAGAGACTCTGAATCAACAAAGCCATTTCAAGAGAGAAAAGTTTGTCAATTATCGTCGTGAAGGTTTAAATGGTGAACGACGATGAGTCTAATCAAGCCATGGTGAAACAAGCTGCTATCAGCCTTCTCGCGTTTGAACCTCTTAGACATTTTGTAAAGACTACGCAGGAAGTAAAATGGCATGTTCAATGGATAGCCCATGAAATTCATTAACAGTCAAAGGTGATAAAGAAAAACCAATCCATACCGACCTTCATAGGTCACAAATTGTTTAACCATTATCAAAAGATCGTGCCACCTGAGTTTAAGTGTGGAAATAGGCATACCTTTGTCATATGATGTAACCTTTCGTGATACGAACAGTAAAGGCCACGACACCTCATCAACTTTGAAGTTCTTAAACCATCGCTAGCCTGTGGCTGCTAGTCCTGTGGCAGAGCTTATGAATTCTTCATTGAGTTCAAGTTGAATGTCACCTACTTTAGCCCTACACCCTATCAAAGGTAAGGGCGAATTGTTGTGCAACCGTGAGGTTGAAGCCCTCGAACCTCTGTATAAACGCGAGCCAACCAATATCCTCTAAATCTTTACGGGCATCATCGAACAATAATGGAGCTTGACTACCATTCGGCTCTATTCGCACCACCGGTGCCATAGACAGGAGCACACGGTGAGCAAGATGAACGAGCCAGGGTTTGAACACAGCATACGCAAGGGCAGAACGCTCACAGGCTTACCCGAAACTAGCAAAGGTGAAACAGAGATAGGGGAAGACATTAATGACATATCGTGCGAAGGTGGTGGAGCTAGTCCATTACATGCAAAACAGTCATATCTACAGTACAACCGCCGGCACGAATAGCTATTCAACCCACTATTGTATAGGTTAACAATTATGCCATTCAATCAACCAATGAAATCAATGGTAAGTGGATTAAACATTCGCGCGAGCAATAGTTTTACCATAGTTTTAAAACCAAACAAATGAATCGAAACCAATACCAAGGGTTTGATTTATATGAACTATGTGTTGTATGAAACAATTTATACCAAAAGTTTAACCATAAAACCAATGCGTTTTTATGAAACCAATGATCAAGTGAATCAATCAAGGAACATGTAAATCCAATCACCAATGCATCACAAACTCAATGACTAATGAAACGAAATTACATAATCAATCAAAGAATGTCAAATGAGTACAGATCAAGAGGTCTTGCCAACTGCATAACGATAAGTAAATTGGAAACGCAATGGGCATATCGACAAGAAAGATTGCAACAATTCGGTGACGATTTTAATGTAACTTCGAAAACCAAGTTTTCACGCTTGCAGTCGTAAAAACAGGAACAAAGGTAAGTGTGCAAATAGCGCAAAAATAATAGTGTCGGTTTATTCAAGGATTGCGACAAAAATTAAGGTTTGCAAAACACCGGTGTAGGCAGTTTATAAGGACAATATAAAAATGCGAATTGGCTGCCAACAAATTCCTCGAGAAGAAAATGATGATAAGGAATCTTCTCATGCTTCCATTAGAAATCAACAAACATTTGAAGGTCAAGTAGATGATGAGAACCTTGATCACAAAAGCATTCAAGCATCCGCCAATTTTTTGTCTCATGAAAGAAAGGGTTTGATACGTTACACTCCTTTCCAAGTTTTTAAGTTTATGATACATATTTTAGAAACTTGGAAAGGGAAAATCTAATGGAGAAACCCTTATTTATGAAGATCGTGACAACAAAGAGATTGAGAATATTGATGCTCTTCTCCATATTGAAAGACATAAATGGGATATAAGATGTTTTTATTTTGATGGGGGATCCCATTTATGATATAGATGATGATGGTTCTAAAGATGAAATTATAGAATTGTGGTCTTGTCGAAAACCAAACACAATCATTTAATGTAAATCCAACTTCATGATGCATGACCATCCATGTCATCCCACTAATAATTTTATTTACAAGTACACAAAGGGGGTTTTCATGGCCAAATGACACCAAAAACATTTTAGCCATGGAGGTCCCCAACTCATGACTTTTGCATGTAAGAAAATCCATCCAATGATGACATTTTTGAAGATGCAATTTTTGGTCGACATCAACATGCTTGATATAAGGATTATTACAGGAATTTCCAACCTCACATATAGGGGAATCCAACCATGATTCATGGATTTACACATTTTTTCGAGTCTGGTGGGTTTTGTCATGTTTCATTCATATATATGAGTGAGAACAATAGAGAGGGGTAGCAATATTCTTGTAGGTTTCTATTGAATTCGACTTGGAAGCCCCTCTTTCTTGATGGTTTGATGAGTAACAGTGATGGTTTGTCCTATGCTTATGTCAAGAAAGGTGATTATGTTATCCCTATCCACCTCTAGATTGAAGGAGCTTGCAGTGGTATAGGAAAACTTGGCATGCCTTCATT
The DNA here is from genome assembly GCA_032191745.1 of Picea mariana. NCBI lineage: Eukaryota > Viridiplantae > Streptophyta > Pinopsida > Pinales > Pinaceae > Picea > Picea mariana. The sequence goes on from JASDQU010436826.1 coordinate 19,678, forward strand.
CTTCTCTCACGTGATCATGATTCTACTTCATATTTTGACCTAGGAAAGGTAAAGGAGATGTCGGCATATGTTTACTTGAGGTTTGATGTTTCATTGTTTTGGTTTGTGACCAGACACAAAGGCAAATTCTATGGTTTTGATGAACTTGTCAAATGATTGCATTGGATTTATGATTTTACTTAGCATGTTGTGTTTACTATGTTAGAGCAGGTTAGAATGAATAATCTCTTTAGCATGAGCATTATATTTACTTGTGTGTTTCATTTACTTTATTGATTTCTGCATTTTCATTTTATTTTAGAATAAAAAATTAAATTGTTTCTTACATGTATATACTTTCTCTAAGATGTGGTGCTACTAACATGTGCTTGGATATATTTTATTTATGAATGGATTTATTGCTCTCTTAGGGAAGGAGAAAAGGCACGTGTGTCTTCACCCTCCCCTATATTTGACATCCATTGGTTGAGAATATTCCAAGTCTACAAGTTTTGCAGATTCTCAAGTTCTCATGCACTCTCGATATGAGCACATGTCCCTTAGTTGGAGCCAAATTTTACACCTTAAATTCACTTTAGTGTACCCTATTTTTTTCTAGAAGTGGACCATGATATGATTAGATTATGTGTTTTATTGTATCATGATGAGCCAAAAGTGTGGTTGTATTTACACTCATGTATTGTATTGGACCATGCTCAAATGTTCTATGTATTGGTGGGGGGGGTGCTATGTAGTATCTCCAAACCCCATGTGGTTGGTCATGGTCCATCCTCTTAGTCCCTATTTCAAGATAGGATTTGGTTTTATGGCTATGGTCAAGTACCCCTTGATGTTGGTAACTCTTCATCATGTCAGTTAGTTAAGATCTGGGTTAGTATGAAGTCGTCTTTGGGTGGATCTACTAGGACACGTGATCTAGGGGAGCTACTAATATCTCTTACCCTTTTGTATATGATGTAAAAGTGTTTCTCTTTGTAAATGTTGTCACACCTATGTATAACACACTTATTTTATGCCTAAGCATAGATCCTTGTCTTATGTATCCATCACACTTTGGCCATCTACTATCAGAGATGATTCTACAGATGGTCACTTAGTTTCATATTTCCCAAGGAAATCTCACAGTTCTCAAGGAAGTACACATATCTCGAGGAACTAGTCACACTCTCTAAGGCACATTTGGGCTATTATTACATACATGGACATCCTCTATACATGCCACATTGGAGATTCCAAAGCACCCTCCTTTTTCATCACTTTTGGAGATGTATCTTGCATGATTTGAGGGTCGAACCACACTTTGTTAGGTTAAACATGACTTAGTGAAAGAGTCAAATTTGCTAGGTCAATAGTAGTGGTTTCGAGCACGTGGTATTGATGACCCGTGGTATTTCATGTAATGAAACCTTTAAATAGGCTTAGGAGACTCCATTGTAATTGGCCAGGACGTGAGTGGTTAAGGCTCACTTGGTTGGCTTGTCTAAGTTTGGTCAAGGAACCAATAAATCTATTGGCTAGTTTTTCCCAAATTGGTCTTGTTTCCTAGGTATTTCCTTGATTGGTTGTTTGGATCTATAAGCAAATGAGAGAATGGGTCCAAATATCAAGTCTTAGTGTCTTACTAAGGGAGTCAATGATGAAGGCAATGGAGGCCGAGAGATATGATCGAGTCTTGTATGTAGTCGTATCCCAACATTACGCATGGTTTGAGGAGTCATGACGTGAGATAATCCAGAGTGGACTTGGTGACCTGCTGGTCAATAGTGAAGATCGAGAGGGTGAGAGATGTACATCTTGTTCTTGACTTGTGTGCCAAATAGCAAGAAGGTTATCTAGTGGGTACACGAAGCCAATCTACTTGCATAGTCAAGGAACACCCAAATCACTACTTAGAAGTCGAGGTGTCGAAGGTGGTGATGAAGGTCAAAGAAATGGGTGTTGAGAGTAGCGTTGGGTTGGTAGGAGTAAAGGAGAGCACTGGAAGCGTATCTGCGAATAGCGAGTGGAAGGGAAAGCAATGGTTGAATGAAGGTGTTTCTTTGAATTCAAGGGGGAAGGCACCTCGAAAGCATCTTGCAATGAAGGCAACAAAGAAGTTTGCACGACAGTTTTGGCGGTGTGAGGAACTAAGGGTGTAAACCCTATCGTCAAAAGCGCACAAAGCGAATTTGTCACAGATCCCAGAGAACCCCACTTAGGCCCGATGGGGGTGCGTCATATTCGGTCCTAAGCCCAAGGACTGGAGCATCAAGATAAACCAAATAAGGAGAAGCGCCTCTGCATTTCGACGGCCCTAATGAGCGTCGCAGTGAACATCATCATTGTGGAGGATTTCAATGATACGTTCGAGAGGCCCAAGACCAAGGAATTCATTGCGGCCTTGAAGAGATGGCATGTCAAGCCCAATGGGCACTCAATGATTTTTCAGCACCAAGTTTTTTTTTAGAACGTCAAACTTTCAAGTAGGAGATCCGGTGGTGGGAATGACATCACAGTCCTTCTGCAACACCTATGAGCATGAGAAAGATCTAAGAGAAGATTGTGTTTTCCACCTTGAGTTTTGAAGAGCCTATGTGCCTGTAAAGGATCTTCTAGAGGCACATGATTTCGAGTAATGGATCGAGCTTGTTAATGAATAAAGTGAGAGTTGGCATTAAGCAGATTCAAAGGTGAGAAACATATTGTTGGATTTTTAGCATCTGTGAGAAGTTGATTGAGGGCTCAATCGATCCTGAAAATATATATCACCATATTGGAATCTCGTATTGAGATTTGGTAGTTTCCATTGAACATGGATTTGAAATCTCCAAAGGGTTTGGTGGCAGAGCGTTGGTGGAGTGCTAATGGGAATAAATAAATATTTGACAAAAGGCCTCAACGAGATGATCATGGACCGTTATGATCACGAGATATTTATAGAATGGGTACTTGCCAAGGAGACTGTCAAGATTGGTCAAGATGTGAGAAGGCAAGAGGATAGCAACATAAATGCCATAATAGCAACAATAAAAAATAAAAACAAAAAATTAATGGAGTTGAAAACTTTTATTGCATGAAAATAGGTATATAACTGTAAGACCTGATTAGGCGTGACCTAGGGCATGTGGGATTCTTGGATATCTTGGTTATAAATGTTGAGGGAGTAGGATTTGGGTAATTACCCCAACTCAAGTTTAAAGGAGGAGTTTAAAGGAGGAATGTGTTGGAAACCTAATATGTTAGGATTACCAAAGTGAAGAAATATGAACTATCATAGGATATGAACCGTCATTAGGGATCCAAGGAACCGTTATTAGGGATCCAAGGAACCTTGAAAGATGAATCCAAAGGTCACGTCATTGTATATATATGTGTTAAAATGCATTACACACTTATCTAAATCGTGTGTTCAACAGTGATATCAGAGCCTTTTCAGTGAGTATGCCTCAATTGAGCTATGGTAGTCTTCCATAGCTGAGTCTCATTATTCCCTAGGC
>JASDQU010436826.1:44856-58364 GCA_032191745.1 Picea mariana
TTGTATATATGTGTGTATCATATATTTAATAAAATGCATTACACGCTAATCTAAATCGCATGTCCAATAGAATGTTAAGTTAAACTTGACTCGGTAAAAGAGTCAAAGTTGTTAGGTCAACATTAGTTGTTTTGAGCATGTGGTATGGGTGACTCGTGGTATTGAGCCTGTGGTATTTCATGTAATGAAGCCTTTAAATAGGCTTAGGAGACTCCATTGTAATTGGCCAAGATGTGAGCGATGAAGGCTCACTTAGTCGGCTTGGTCGGGTTTGGTCAAGGAACCAATAGATCTATTGGTTGGTTTTTCTTGGTTTGGGTTTTTCAGGATATATTGCGAGTATTATGTGTTGTTGTTATGTTTTGGTTGAAATAATTTATCTCTCTTGTATTTTATTTCTTTTCACACTTATGGGATTTATGACAATCATGGGGGTGTTTTTGGTGATGATTTGGCTTGGAGAGGCACCTTTCTTGCCTTGTTGAGCATCTTTTCTTGAATTGAGGGCTTGTTCATACCTTGGAGGTATCTTTTGAGCATTCCTTGAGAACATTTTGAGGGATTTGTACCAATTGATTTTCTTCTCCACCTTTTCATGAGGTCGTTCCACGTGGAGGAGCTAGACATTGGTACCTTGTTTACTTGGGAGGATACTTCATCATGTTTTGAAGCCTCTACAACACTTTTTCCTTGGAACGTTGGGCTAGAGAAGAGAATCGGCCCCCTTCTTTGTGGGAATTCCCCCTCTCATGAGGGTTTTATGTGTACACGTGGCATCATTTGATTATGTTTTGACTTAGTCTCCTTCCTTGTGTGGATGACAAGTATTCTTTATTAGACTCCTAGGATAATTTTAGGTAGAAAGAATTAATAAAGAATAAGAAGGATGTAAAAACCTCTTCTATAAATAGAGGATCTCCTTTCATTCAAAATTGTTGTGAATTGTTGGATATCATTTGTGACTACAATTAATAGAAGATATACCTATTGAGATTTTTGTGTCAATTATTGGATCTCTATCTTTCTTTGTTATCTTGTTGGTGCATTAAATATTTGTTATGGTGATTCAAGACTTCTACTAGCTTTCAAGACCAATCCATTTGAAGGGTCACTGTACCACTTGGAGAGGAGATGTTTTAGGGTTTGTTCCTTCTTCTCTTGTTAGCTTGAGTAAGTGCTTAATCCATTGCTTAGTTTTTCCTCTTGGTTCCTTGGTAAGTATTTTAAGTATTTTGTTCAAGTTATAGTTTATCATGTTGGTGAAGGTTGTTTCCTTTGAGGAATCCCTTCTTATAGGGCCTTAGTCCTCTTAGCTTATCTTGATTAGGTTGGAGATTGTTCTACCCTTAAGGTTATAATCTCTTACCCTAATCCTTAATGTATAAGTGACAAATTTTTAGAGGGGAATACTTCTTGACTCCATAAACCCTAATTCAATAAAAACAAATGCACTAGTCCTATATCCAACAACCAACCAAAAAACCCTAAAAAATAAAATAAAAAATGTTTTTTTTGTTGTTTAAAAGAAATAAAATGATGAAAATAAAAGAAAAATATTTAATTTAGATTTATTTCATTGTCTAGTGTAAAGTTAATGAAAGATCATGGCCATGAAAAGATACATGGTGGATTCATGTCAAAAACATATCATAGCCATGAACAAATACACAGTGGATCTATGTATAAGAATGTGTCAAGAGGATCACTGGAACATGGGATGAAAAACATTGATCCTCTAGAAGTACCAATGTCATATGGGTGAGTGGTATTATCTTGTGCAACTCACGTAGCAACATAAAGAGGATACTTTACTAAGGCTCGAGGTCTTCAATCCAAACTCGTCGAAGGTATGAATCTACACTATGTGAATAAGTGAGTTGATGTCAAACATGGGAGAAACCATTTGATTACCATAAATTGATGTATACCATTAACAAACATGAGACTACCCATCAATAATGATAATAGGTGTCAAGGTACCTAGTACATTCTAGCAAGTAAAAAAAGATGAGTTTTCATCAAACAATTATAGAATATATTGATTAGAGGACATTGGTGTATTCCCACCATCAATAGCGGGGGATCCTTCCACTAATGAATGCAAGCCCCAAGTTAATCTAAAGTATCCAAATATCACTCCCATAGAAAATGAGTCGAAGACAATGGGAAAAGATTCATTGGAAGGAGGGCATTAAGTCACCCCCCATCATCTAACATGAGAAAACACAAGGATAATGATTTTGAAGGTATCGGATGAAAGATAGAAGGACACACCACCAAGTACATCTCTCACGTGCACCAAATGGAATAGCGCACAAAAGAGACCCTCTAAGCAATGAACAATAATGAAAAATGTTGATAGAGGCAAGGAATTCCACCAATGATGAAAATGGAAACTAAGGTACATCATGAATCCCACTATGTGAATAAAGGTATTGACATCAAACATGCGAGAAACCACTCAGTCAGTGACCAATGATGAGTGTCATCTGATGAGCACAAGGTAAGCTACCAATTATCAAAGTAGGCCCAGGGTGTTATCAACTCTAGGTCAAACTCTCAGAGAAATGTGTCATAGTTAATAAGAGATGAACCGCCAATGAGAATTCAATGGGGACCTTCTACACTGGCATGAGAAAAGGAAAAAGATATCGATAATGCTGAGAACAACTTGAAAACCAGGAAGGTTGACATGGTTGGTCAAGAAATCTGAGGAATGGTCGACACAAGATAAAAATTCCCTTGAACATAAACATGACACATTGGTGAATTGGGGAGCRTTTAACACAAATTGGAACTATATATAAGTTTTTGACACAGGAGGCATCGACAAACTCTCCATAGTGACTGGAAGAGTAACCAACCAAAGGAGTAATGAATTCAAAAATCAAGTTTAAGCTTCCTAAGGCCATACTAAAATCTAACTTACTGAGTAAACAATTTAAAACTTGGTGCTTTGTTCAAGGGAATCATAACTCAAGACAGTTGCCAATAAAACAAAGATATTTATTCTTTTACCCCTCTCTCTTTTTTTTATCATATTTGATTTTTTTGTGTCTTTTTCATATTATTAAAGCCTGAAAAGGAATAAATGAATGTTAAAATATAGTGGACGAAATGAGTGTCATGGTATAAGCAAACTAGTTCCAAGCACATGAAACATACCTATGCAAAATGTGGGAATGGTATACAGGATATGGACACTCATCATGATCTTTCGTCCAAGGATAGGTTTCCAAGGTGCAGAGGAAAAAAATGCAAAGGAAAGCAGATGGAGAGAATGCATAAGCAATAGGTAGCAAATGGAAAGTTATAGTGGGCATTAGGCTCAAAATCATAAGCAACGTTATGAAATGCAATAATACAACTCAAAATATAAGATTGGGAGCCCCATAGGAAGTGGCTAGAAAATAGGTTGAGAAGAATTCATTAAGCTTTGATGAAAAGTCATGGTGGGGCTAAGAGGGATCTCGAGCCTATGAAAAACTTCAGCATGGGTACCAAATTGGAAAATGAGGCACTAACTAGGGAACCCGTGATCAGTAGGCTCTACCACGTAAATTACGACGCTTTTAAATGGAAATAAATGCTCTATGTCACAACTCAATGGGGTCAATCCTAAGACTAAAATGGAATAGGAAATTGATAATGCACAAATGCGAGGAAATCCTAAGCTATATGTGTGTTTTGAGTTGGACCAAAGTGATGAAAGAATGCCAAAGAATATTTCTCCAAAGTTCCATATATAGGACCAACAACACTCATCTAAAAGTTAATAAATACAATATATAAACATATGATAACAAATTGTGCACTGGAATACAAAACTTGAAAACAACAAACCTTAAAAGTACAATATGGCACAAAGCACCACACAGCCTTACAGCTTATCCATAATGATTCTTCAAGTAGATACCATTACTAGGCTTAGACCAAGGATTTCTTTGGTATTCAACCTCTAAAGTCTCAAGTTTGGGAAGAAAGAACAATCTATGATTCATTTCTTCCCACGGTCTATCATCCATAGTCATGGCTTCAAGGATAGCCTATTCCGAAGGCAATTCAATATTCGAGAAATTGTGTGAACTGGGAGGATTGACAGCCTAGATGAGAAGTGAATTGATCATATTCATATAATGATGGAGGTTATGATCAGATTTGGCAAATTCTATCAACAAAAACTCATAAGTAATAGGGAATGAGGACCCACAAATAGTGAAATCATACTCAAGAGAAAAATTGAAGTTGGTTGGGATAATAGGGGGGATCAAGGGTTCCAATGCCCCCATTGAATGAAACACTTGATCAATTGTTGGGACCATGTCCTGAGAAGGCAAACATGAGTGTAAATACTCCTTCTCAAAAGAAATTTAACATTGAGGATATGATGCCACATAATTCACCTGTGGAGGGGTAGATTCCACTTGAATACTAGGAACATATAAAGGGGTAGCATGAGATAAAACTGAATTAGAATAGTGATTATTGGATTCAAATTGATCGATAGTGTCAATGCTCCAATTGTGAGGAAAATACATCACCTGAAAGAGTGTAGACAGCATAGCATTCATAGCATATACATAATCAATCCCAAGGATCATATTGAAGTCCAATGGGCCATCCACCACTATGATATCAATTAGGAAAATCTTCCTACCTACCGTGATAGGAAACTAAAGAAGAATCCCGAAATATTCACTAGGTCTTCTTTCAAAAGCCAACAACTAAATAGTAACTAACACAAGCTTGGAACAACCCAAATCTTTCCAAGTCAAGAAGGATAAAATGCTTATGGATGCTCTTTCATCTATTATATACATCAGTAAATGTTTGTTGAATTAACTTCAACCCTTATTTGAAACGGTGCAAAAGTAGGAACGTGAGACTCAACAAGGATATTCCAATCAAAGGAAACCATCATCGAACTTGGAGGGAGCATGCTTGAAGTGAGTGGAATTCCCCCTTATTCAAAAGGTTATGAACTGACAATGAAAAAAACATGGCCAGTAGACACATCACTCTCCAAAAGAAGAGTGGGGTTGGATGAATATTACATCGACTCGACCACTTCAGTAGACTCATCACTCTCCAATGGAAGAGTGGGATTAACTGAAGATTGCATCGACTCAACTACTTCATTAACCACTAGTTGAATAGGTTGTTGAGAAACCAAAGTTCATTTAGGAGAAGAAGGGCCTTGGGACAGGGACAACACTCTTTGTACCTATGGAATAGGAGGGAACATGTGAGTAAGGTGATCTCCTTTAAAAATTTACAAGGGAACTTAGGCTTGTGTCCTATTCATCTAGATTTATCAACAATATCAATGTACCCAACATGACTTGAAGTGGTGTGTTTCTTGTTGCTAGTATGACTTGCATTGATTAGCTTCCAATCTCCAATATGACTAGTAGTGATTGGATTATATCTCCTAGCATGACTTGTAGTGGTTGGTTGTTTTCCCCCAACATGACTCATAGTGGCTGGTCACTTGTCTTTATCACGACTTGCAATGGTGTTAGGAATAGGATCGCAGAGCAATAAAAATAAAACAAATCCAAATGAATGCAAAAATAAAACACAGAAAAACACAATACAAGAGAGACATCGATATATGTGGTTCACTCAATATGGGATACATCCACACATAAACAATTAGTCTTTCCTTTATTACATCTAGAAAAATGAAGGGACAACACATCCAAAACAACCTCGTCTTCACTCTTTCATAGTCTCCTCTCTCAAACACAATCCTCTCTCTGACAACACACAACCACAATATAATTCCTTGTTTAAAAAAGGGTTTCCTTCTAGGGAAAAAAGGTACCAACATAAACTCTATCGTCGTATATGTGAGACAACAATTCCAAAATAACTACTATTTAGTTATGAGGGACTCACCTAGTTTTGGTAGTCAGTTGGAGATGAGCCTCACAGGTTTTCCTCACTCTAAAATTCCTTCCTCCTATCCAAGCTTGCAAACTTGCACAAAGCAAAGTGAAACCTTCCTCAAATAATAGCTAGAAATACAAAGAAATGTGAAATAACTACTCTAACTAACTCTTGTCAAGTGGATTAAAACAACAACTAAATACTGAAATTGAGATCAAAAAGACACAAATAACTTAGCATTTAGGGGAGGGAAAGAAGAGAGATCTTCATTTTATTAAAATCAACATTGATATATGAAATGTATACCTAACCTCATTGTCGACACTATCCATAATCATCGTTTGGATTCCTCATCCCCGGGGCCATTGAGGATTGGTTCAACTCCTTCACTCTTCTATGTGCAAGTATGAGGAAGATCAAGGGATACTAGGCCTCACAAAAAGAATGGGAGATGGGAATTTTACGAAATGAGGACTTCTTAAGATATGAGGGTCATAAAACCTACAGGGATGTGATGGCTCTGACTGCTTACTCTATAGGATAAATTTGATATAGTAACAATTCTTTTAACAGTATCCTTCCATTGGGCCTCTTTTATACCATTTGAAGATGTTTGAGACCATTTTTACACATGTTTTAGGGAGTTACAAAGTTAGTTTTCATGTAAACCCTGCTTGGGAGCACGTAATTTTTGTGTGTTTTATATTTTTTAGTGATTTTTTAAGGCACTCACTCCTTTACTGAAGGGAGAGGGTGAGTACTTACTCTTTTAATGATCCAGAAATGTGAGTGGATTCCTAGCAAGGATTTTTCAACAAAGGTGTGAGTGGGACCAAGTATTCAAATATTGATATGATAGAGATAAAGACTAAACAAAGGCATCTCAGCTATTGTGGTGGCAAAAGATGCTATAACACCTAGAACTTACAAAAATGGTTCACCTATACCTAATACAATAGTGCCTTTTTGGTTGTCCTTTTTAGTCCTATTGGCCTACTTATCATGATAATTTAGTGGACATTCATAAAATTATCTTAGCTTATCTAATTTCAACACTTTGAGTGGGTGGTCTTATTAGATATTTTATGATATACAAGGGTCATGCTTCACAAATTCAAATTCATGTTATTTCTAATCACTAATATTGATAGATATACTTTGGAGTATGGAAAGAATGTGTATAATTCTCATTTGTTCATATTTCCCATTAAACTTTTGTGATGAGCTTTGTGGCACTAAAAGATCAAAAGAGAGAATATGTTTTTGTTACAAATAAATAGTTGTCATTCAATTGGCCCATTCTTATTAGGTGACTTTGGTCCCCCTTTTGACCAAACTTAGACCCCATTTGAGCATGTTTTTCCCCTTCTTAGGAAAGACTACCGTTGGAAGTTGAATTTCTTTGCCATTTAGAACAAAGGACTTATAGGTATAGGTGTATCCCCATACCCAACCAAGTTTTTTGGGATCTATATAGATTACTCTCATTTCCACGTATCCATGCAAATTTGGTTATATGTCTATTTTAAATCTAAAAATATCAAGGGTCACAAATTCAATCCAAGAAATCATTGTATTTGATTTGTGTGATGCATACTCTAATTTGGGTTGTGCCATAATGTTTATGTAGTGCATGCACTAAATGTATATATACTTACTAGAGGTTTTTATAGTTATTTTCCTTCATGTAAGTGAACTATGTATAGATTATCTACTACAGAGTCAAACAAGTGGATACATTGTAATATCATTCATATAAATGCAAACTATTTGCTAAGATATATAAGACCTTTATCTTATAAACCGCGATGTATGTTTGGAGTTTCATTTGCATATTTTCAATGTTCATGAGTTTATTTCTATTTCAAATAGAGAATGACTTTGAGTTAGGATACTAATTGGGATATTATTCACTATTTATTAATTGGAGGTGAAATTGATAAACACCATAATGATGCAAGGAGATGATAGGAAAACCAAAGCTCCATTGTCAGAGACTCCAGACTTGCATTGGCTATTGCATAAAAGAATTATGTGGGTTAAGTATCATGAAATTATGTTTAAATCGATTTACCAACTCAATTGTCCTTTTTAACAAGGGAATTTCTAAAAAAATACACAAGATAAACTATCAAATAATTTCACAACATGATGTTTCTCATTATTAAGTGCCCAAAGGAATTTATACTATCATCATATTATGGTATACTATTAATTAGTTGTCCATTTCAAACATCAATGTAAATGTTCGAACATACATTTCAACGTACTAACAATTTTTTTTTGGAGATAGCGTGACACTGGGAATGTTTAGACTCACAAAACACGTATTGGCTAAAAAATGGGAGTTTCACCGAGATTGCACTATCTAGTTTCTTTGTGTATTATCTTTGGATTGTTTTGAAGATTATGTTTTTTATTAGGTTATGGCTCCTATTTGGGAGACTTATGCCTAGGTTTGTGGTGTTGTGCTTAAGCATATGCCCCCTTCCTTGTTTGATGAAACCTTGAGCATTATTCTTCAAATTGAGAATTATCAGGAATGGGAAATTCGACATGGAATCCTTTTGAGTATTTGTTATTATCCAATACCTTAAAAATGATAAAAAGTCAATGAATTACAGTACACTTCGAGGGGGAAACCTCCTTTACAATATATCTAGTTCAGAATAAAATATGAGATGTAATAATATGCTCCTAAGACTAGGTCTCCATGGTATATATATAGGAGACAAAGGGTACAGTTATAACACAAGAAATGTAATAATGGGTTTAAAGACAAAGGGTGTGATGAATGGGTTTAGAGTCTACATACAAATATAACACAAGAAATGTAATAATTCAATAAGGGGATTAATAAGGATTTGTATACATAACATGGGCTTTGTATGGGGCTTTGTTTAGGGCTTAACATGCCCCTCCCCTTCAAAAAAGTATTGTCCTCAACACTTGACAATCGTGGGTGTGTATGCATGAATAAATCATCTTCCCATGTTGCCTCTTCCATTGGTAGGTTCTTCCATTTGACGAGGTACTCAGTAATTTCTTGATTTTGCAGCTTCTTAATACTTATTTCAAGGATTGTTTCTAGTTCTAGTATGGTTTTCCCTTCTCCATTCATCTATGATAAAGTAGAAACATGGAATATTGGATGTACACTTCCTTTTTGTCGATGAATATCATGGAAATGATCTTGAGCATGTGGAAGACCCTTAGGCATCTCTTCAAATACCTTGGAATGATTGTTGATAAATTTTTGGAGATCCATTGGAGTAAAGGATATAGATGTTTGAACATCTATTGAGCTCAATTGTGTAATTACACCATGGTGTCCTCTTTTGAGTAATTTTTTCATGTTGTTAGAGCTTATCGCTTTAGAGGGTTTCCCTTGGATACCCGTTAGCTCAATTTCCTTTCCTTTTGAGGAAAATATCATGAAAATATATTGAAAATTAAGGGCCATTGTTCCCAATGATTGTAACCATTGGAACCCTAATACAACATCAACACCACCCATTTGGATGGAAATCACAAGACTATCCAATAAATAATCCCCCATATTGATCTTAATATCATGGCACTTCCCAGAAAAATTTATGGTACCTCCATCTGCAATCATTAGTTGAAACTCTAGTGTTGGATATACAAAGCAATTGAGATCTTTTGCTAGTTTTCAATTGATGAAGTTATGGGTACTACCAGAATCAATCAACACTATTACCTTTTTGTTTTTTATATATCCTTCTATCTTAAGGGTTTGTGGAGTATTGATGCAAGACAATGCATGATGAGATATCGTTCAAGTAGTCTCTTCTAGCTCTAGATCTTGTGATGGTTCCAATTCTTTATCTTCTTCCTCTTCATTGTCTATGTAGAACATTTTTTTCTTAGTGCATTTATGCCCCTTACTATACTTGTTATCACAATTGAAACATAGTCATTTTTCTCTTCTTTCATCCATTTGTTGAGGTGTTAACCTTGTCAGTTGAGGTATGCTTGTCTTATGACCCCCAAAACGATCTATGCTTCCTCTGTGTGCTCCAATGTTAGACTTGTTTGTAGCCTTATTATTGGCTTGAATATGACGGGAAGATTGCATAGCTTCCATAATGTTTGCAAGGTGTATTAAGAAAATATCATGTTTAATGTCCTCTTTTAATCCACCCATGTAATCTTGCAACAATTGTTCATCACTTATGTCATCCACCCTTGTGGCCAATATTTGAAATTCTGAATTATAATATTCAATATCACTTAAGCGCTTGATTATTGTCAATTGATTGAAGCAGTCATGTTCCCAAACTTTGTCATATTGTTCTTTTAAGTCTCTTGTAAATAAACCCCAAGTATAATGATAAAAAGGGGGTTTCCTTTTCACTATCCATTGGTACCATTGATATGGCTTTATCTCAAAGTTCAAAGTTTCTATGTGAATCATTTTCTTATCATCCATAATATTATGTAGTTCAAAATATTTCTCTATCCGATTCACCCAGGTAAAGACCTTTGTTCCATAAAACTTTTTTAATTCAATCTTTGGAAGGTTGAATTTAGGACCACCACCATAATTAACTCCACTATTATAGTTAAATCCACTGGAAAATTGCTCATCATCAATAGGTTTTTCAACCTGAATACTACCCTTGTTTTCATGAGTTCCTTTCATTTTGATATCTCCTTTAGAAATTTGTTTATTATTGGTAGGTTATTCAACCTGAATACTACCCTTGTTTTCATGAGTTCTTTGCATTTTGATATCTCCTTTAGGGGGTGTCTTGTCTAGATCCCGAGAGATCATGGAAGACAAGGAATTTTGCAATTCCTCCGTGGACTTTTGTATTTCTACTTTATTTTCATCCATTTTATTTTTCATGTCATCCAAAGTTATTTTCATCTCATTCTTATTCTCATTCATTTCTTGAATTTTTTTTTATGCATTTACCAACTCATTTCTTGTTATTGACTTAGCACTCAAATGATTAAGTTGTTACTCCAATTTGGATAGCTTGTTATGTATGTCCTCATTTTCTTCTTGAGTTATAGATGAGACTTTGAAAGGTTTAATTGGTGTTGACATCTTTTTTTTTTACCCATTTAGAATAAAATAATAATAATAATATTTTTCTTCTTTATCACAAATTTTGAATCACCAAAAACAAATCTTCCAATAAAAATTTATTCCAATTGTAAGTTACATACCTTTTAAGCCCTTAATTTGGAGTTTGTCCTCCCGGTCAACCTTCCTTTTGATGTGTTTATGAAATTTTGGCCCTTCTAAGTATGAAATTTTTTCCTATAGTACTATGGTATGTCCTCTCTTCAATGCCATAGGTCTGACTAAAATTTGATGTGCCAAGTGGAAGTTAGGGTAACTTTCCCAAACCTTGTTGATTTTGGGCCTTTCAGGGAGAGTGAACTTGTACAGAATTCCACTCACCCAATATTTGATATTTGTTTCGGAAACTTGTACCACAAATACTAACGACTGTCCTCTTTCAAATGCAACTCATCTCACTGAATTTGGATCCTCATTGAATAATATATGATGATTTTATCTGAAATACATGTTTGAGACTAGTAATAGGACTAGTTAGAAACCCTATCTTCCACAAGATGTATCTCCGAAATTATAACGACCCAGAAGATGAAATTTTTACCATAGATACCTTGATATTTCTTATAAATAACCTCCACGTTTTTCTATCTGAATCGTCCCAAAATAATAATAATAATAATATAGCGGAAATGCTAAGATTACTTTCTTGGAGAAGAAAAACCCTAGGATCAATGCTCTGATACCAAATGTTATGATCCAACGCCTTATGATAAAAACTCAATGAATTACAATCAACTTTGAGGGGGGAACCTCCTTTACAATATATCCAATTCAGAATACAATATTATATGTAATAAGATGCTCCTAACACTAGGTCTTCTTAGTGTGTGTGTGTGTGTGTGTAGGAGACAAAGGGTACAATTATAATGCAAGGTGTGATGAAGGGGTTCAGAGCCTACATACAAATATAAGACAAGAAATGTAATAATTGAGTAAGGGGCTTAGTAAGGGGTTTTATGCATAACATGGGCTTTGTATGGGGCTTTATCTAGGGCTTAACAGTATCAATTATTTATTTGTAATTTGATAGGAAATTCTTTAAGAATTTATTTTTCATATTCTACCTGCCATCAATTTTGGCTTGGAAGATTGAGATGATGATGACAGGGTAGTTGCAGTTGAGGCCTTGCCACTTTTTGTGTTAGTTTTGGTCTTCTTCTCTATTTATATGGTCAACACAATTATTATGAAGCTATGGTATAATCTTCTTGATCTCAATCATCTAAGTCTTCCCACTAGTAGTGTTAAGCATTCGTTGGAAGAGTTGTATTCATAATGAGATGTTTCCAAGAAATTTAGGAGCCATACCGCTAGTACATCGACAAATGATTGAATTGAATGAAACAATTCAATTTGATGACCATGAAGATGACACAAAAGTTGATGATAACCTATACTTACTATCAATTTTGGCTCCTTGCCTATGGTCATTTATGAAACATAACATTTCATCAATCTTCCATGCTGAAATACATACTTTGGAGCAACTTTTTGAGGTTGGAAATAAGGGGAATTCCCCTACTGGTAGGATGGACTACCTTTGTACAATTCCTATCTTAGAGAATGCATTAAGAATTGTCTTCCTGAATCTATTGTTGGTTCAATATTGGTGTCATCTAGAAGGAAATAATGTAACGAAGAGATTGTCCTTACATCACGAAGAATGGAGACAATTCTGATAAACAATTGATTCATTGATAGTACCTACTAGATTCAAGGACAAACCTAATGGTATAGTATGTTATCACCACCCAAATACTACCTTCCAACAATGACATTAGAATTCTTTGTAAAAACGTAGGAATAGTGAAAGTCCATGTAGGGTAGAAGAGAAGATCTTGCTTCTTGAAGAACACAAGGAGCCTAAAATTGTCATGGACATTTCTGCAAATCCATTTAACATGTTGGTGACAAGGATGAAAAAAAGTGCTCCAACGTATAGATTTGCATCAATTGAGGTTTTATGATGCATTTCAGTCCTCAAGAATATGGTGGATCTAATGAAGGCAACGATTATAATCTACAAAGAGAAATGGTTCCATTAAGATATCATTTTGAAATAGAACATGACTTATCTTAAATCAAACATAATTCTAGAATCTAAAGCATATCAGCTATATAGTTTTGAATATGTAAACAAAGAAATTCCTCTTGACAAGAAACTGTTATTTTGAAAATCAACCCTTGAAGATCTCTCTTTTGGGGAGAGGGTTCTTATTGAACACCAAAGATGCTCTGTGAATTTTTTCCTTACTAAAGTATTCATAACTCGTTTTCCAAATCCAAACCTACATTAAATTGTTTGAATCTAAATACGAATTCCTTAACAAGTACATAATGATAAGGCTGCATATTGTTTTCCCAATGTTGTTCTTAATCCTTCTTTGATGTAACCTATAACCATGGGATATTGGTGAGGAAATATAAGTAGAATGTACTATTCAAATTTGGAGGTATTGATTAAATGGATTCAATAATTATTTTGAAATTTTTATAACAT
>JASDQU010436827.1:44912-56786 GCA_032191745.1 Picea mariana
AAGGCTCATAGACAACAAGAAAGACTTTATCTCAGGTGCCAACTTAAACTAACAACCTATAGTCCACCATTCCCCACACGCCTGTCCCACCTAGGAAGTGTGCCCCTTCTCTGCTCAACAGTCCTTTGGCTGCCCAACTTCCTTTCCAGGCTTTAGCAACAGGTTGGATAGGAAGTCTTAGAGCACTATAGCTGTAGTTTAGCACCTTCAAGAAATCAATTCCCAACAATTCTCTCACCCAGAGAATTGCTCACGGGCTTGACAACCTGCTTCTTCCATCCATCTACCAAGCTAACCAGCTACACCAACACAAAATGGCTATGGATACAGGTTCAGGTACAGTCATGAAGATATGAAAGATAGCTCAATGGGTGTGTGCATGTTCGTGGATGATTGACTCAATGACTAAATGATGGAAGGAATGATGGGAAGAATGATGGAAAAAGATCATGGAAGAGATCATGGAAAATATGGGAAAATGAACTAAGTCCCAACAATATGTATGCATGTCCCCAACTTGACACTTATCATGCTGGGAGCTACTTTGGCCCATTTGTCCCCAACTTTAGAACTTAGGATAAAATAATTATCCATACTTTATAATTTAAGAAATATTAATATAATATTCCTTTTTGGCCTAAGATCCCTAGATTAGCCCTTTTCTGTAACTTTTAGGCCCCTTCCTTTCCCTAACCAGTGGATTTTAGTCCCCCATCTCTTTTATCATGGTCGATCTGCGTGCAGCGATGTATTTTATACTAATTATGAGACATATACAAAAATAGGCGCACTGGCCTTTAACATCTAGGCTCTCCGACCTAATCAAAACATAATCATCCTATCTTATAATAACTGGCTCACCAGCCTATAAAACACAGCATATACACAAAGGCTCCTTGGCCTCAAAATCACGTGCACTCAAGTTGTTGGGTGCGGTATCTACGAATGTGCCCACTTCATCATTTTACTGCACAGTACATGCACGCACTATGCCATGAAATGTGCATACAAATATGATATCAAACAGCTCACCAGCTTAAGTACATTTTCATTTGCATTACAATTGGGTTCGGCCTAGGGATATTACAATCCCCTCCCCTTATTTATGCACTATCCTCAGTGCATCATGTACCCATATACAACAAAATTTCAAAAATCCTCAAAAAGATGCAGGTATTCTTCTCGCATTGCATCCGCATGCTCCCAAGTAGCATCCTCAGGACCGTACTAGCTCCATTGGACCTTTACAAGACCTATGGATCGATTTTGGAGCTGTTTGATTTTCCAGTCCAGAATGTGTACCAGATGCACTTGAAAAGAACCTTCTTGCTCCACTTGAATCACATTCCAAGAAATAACATGATTAGCATCAGGTATATATTTCTTGAGCAAAGATACATGGAATACATTATGAATAGACATAGATGCAGGCAATGCAATCATATAAGCTACTGGACCAATCCTCTCTAGGATTTCAAATGGTCCATAATAGCGAGCTGCCAACTTTGAACAATTTCCCAACTTCAGGGAACTTCTGTTGGCTTTCACTTTCAAGAATACATGATCAGCCACTTTAAATTCCCTGTGAGTTCTGTCCTTATCAACATAACTTTTCTGTATGTCTTGGGAAGCCTTTAAATTTTGTTTTATTTTTATCATTTTCTCCTCCATTTCCCTGAGAAAATCTAGCCAAACCACTGCTCTGTCTGTTGGGTTATCCCATCTTACTGGTGTGTTGCACTTTCTGCCATAAAGTTCCTCAAATGGGCTCATCTTTAGAGATGCTTGGTACCCATTGTTATAAGAAAACTCTACCAAGTGTAGGTAGTCTTCCCATTTTGATGGTTTATCCATCACATACATCCTCAACATATCTTCAATCACTTGATTTACCCTCTCTGTCTGTCCATCTGATTATGGATGATAAGTTGTACTGAAATTCAAGTTTGTTCCAAATCCATTAAATAATCCCTTCCAAAATTTTGAGGTAAATTTTTGATCTCTGTCAGACACAATTGTCTTGGGTATGCCATGTAATCTAGCAATTTCCTTCATATAAACATCAGCGATGTTGTCTTCCTTGTGAGTGAGCTTAACTGGAACAAAATGGGCAGTTTTAGTAAGTGTATCCATCACTACCATGATAGAATCATGTTGCTTGTTTGTTCTGGGAAGTTTGGTGATGAAATCCATTGTTACAACTTTCCATTTCCACTCAAGAATGGGTAATGGTTGTAGAAAACCAGCTGTGTGTCTATGCTCAGACTTTACCTTTTGACATTCCAAACATCTGGCAATAAAATCAACAACCTCTTTCTTCATGCCTAGCCAATAATATTGTCTCTTGACAGCTGCAATAGTTTTCTGATATCCTAGGTGCCTAGCATAAGTCACATTATGCATTTCTCTCAATATCAGATTTTTCAACTCCTGGGAATTTGGTACATAAATTCTTCCCCTGTACATGAGAATTTCATCATTATCTAGCTTGTATTCTTCAATTTTCTACACCAAATTACATTGCTGTAATTTTGCCACTAATTCCTTGTACTGCAAATCTGATTTGGAAGCCTCTGTAATTCTTTCTTTCAAATATGATTGGTACATGCTAATGGTTGTAGCATGCAATTCATGCACTCTTATGTTGAGTGCATCAGCCACTTTGTTCTCTTTTCCCTTGATATGCTTTATATCAAAGTCATATTCACTTAGAAATTCTAACCACCCGATTTGCCTAGCATTTAGAGTTGGTTGATCAAATAAATATTTCAGACCATTATGGTCTGTTCTTAACTCAAACCTTTTCCCCATGAGGTAGTGTCTCCATCAAGGAATGCACTATCGCTACCAACTCCAAATCATGAGTGGCATAGTGTCTTTCATGATCTTTCAACTTCCTTGACTCATAACATATAACAAACCCATTTTGACTGAGGACTCCACCAAGTCCCTCTTTACATGCATCTATGCATACAATGAAGTCTTCATTTGGGTCTTCAATCCTTAGTATTGGAGCACTTGTTAATAATTGTTTCAAGTGTTGGAAACTCTTTTCACAATCCAATGTCCATTGAAAATTCACACCCTTTCTTTGCAAGGAAGTGATTGGGTGTGCAATATTTGAAAATCCTTCAATAAATCTCCTATAGAAGCCTGCAAGACCCATGAATGATCACACCTCTATCACATTCTTTGGCACTGACCATTCTCTAATGGCTTCTATCTTCTCAGGATCCACTGATATCCCATCCTTAGAAATGATATGCCCCAAATAATGAATTTTCTTCTAATAAAATGAGCACTTGCTCAACTTGGCATACAATTGATTCTCCCTTAATAGTTGCAACATCATCCTCAAATGATGTTCATTCTCTTCTTCTGACTTGGAATATATAAGAATGTCATCCAAAAAGACAATGACAAACTTGTCTAAATATTCTCGGAAAACACCATTCATTAAGCACATGAAAACAGTTGGTGCATTTGAAAACCCAAATGGCACCACTGTGAACTCATAATGACCATACCTTGTCCTGAAGCCAGTATTTCTAATATCTTCCTCTTTAATCCTTACCTGATGGTATCCTGACCTGAGATCTATCTTTGAAAAGATCTTTGCATCCTTTAATTGATCAAAAAGATCATCAATCCTTGGCAGAGGATACTTGTTCTTAACAGTCCCTTTATTCAACTGTCTGAAATCAATGCACAATCTTAATGTTCCATCCTTCTTCTTCAAAAACAACACTAGGGAACCCCAAGGTGACACACTTGAGTGTATATACTCCTTCTTCAAAAGTTATTCAATCTGCATTTGCAACTCCTTCAACTCCGGTGTACTCATTATGTAAGGAGTCTTTGACATTAGAGCTGCTCCAGGCATTAAATTTATATAGAAATCAATATCTCTCTTTGGGGGTAGTCCTGGTACCTCCCTGAACACATATTCAAAGTCTTTTAGGACTGCATAATCTTCCAAATTTGGCACCTTATCTTTAGGTGTCTCTTCCATATGAGCTGCAAATATTTGACACCCTTTTCTGTAACATTTCTTCAGTTGCAATGCTGAAATATATCTGATGGTTACTACCCTGGGAATTCCCTGCACCTTCCTTAGGGTCCCTTCCTCATCTAATAAATTAAATGTTTTGTTATGACAGTCTAGGATGGCATGATGTCGGTCCAACCAATCAATCCCAATTAGACAATCATAGGAACCTAAAGGCAAGATGTTCAAATATGCCTTGGTGTTCAATCCATTCATGTCCATAAGACATGACTTAACCATCTCATTAAATTTTCTTTTGGCTCTTGTAGCCAACTGCACCAACCAAGATTTCCCAAGCTTGCTTCTTAGCAAATGCAAACTTTCCACCATCTTAGGATCTATATAAATATGACTAGCTTCTGAATCAATTAAAAAAACAATGGTTTGGTTGTTCATCATACCTTCCACTTCAATCATATGTGACTGATACTCTGCTTTCTTTCTGTCCAGGGCTACATAGATCCTTAGCACATTTCTTCCCATGTCCTCCACTATTTCAGCTTGTTGTACATTGTGAAAAATCCTCCCTTTTTCACCTCTGTGTGTACAATCTTTGAACATGTGATATCCTTTACAACCCCAACATTGAATAGGTGGTTTCCTTGGCCTTTGACCCCCTGTTTCAATCGTTTTGGGCTCTCTAGGATCTTGTTTTCCCTGTGGATTATTTCTGAAGAATGGAGGCTTAGATCCATTCTTCCTCTGATCCACCTTGAATTTCTTTTTGTCTTCCCAAGATTTTTGGAAATTTGCCCTTTCTTTTTGTTGATCAGAAAGGCATTTAGATCACCTTATGGTCTCCTCTAATGTCTTTGAATCATCATAATGTATTTTTTCACTGATGAATGATGGCAATCCACTCAAATACCTTTGAATCTTAATTGTCTCATCCTTGATGAAAAAGACATACTTCAGCAATTCTAAAAACCTTCTCTCATATTCATCAATGGTCATACTCCCAAGCTTGAGTTCAAAGAACTCTTTCATTTACTTGTCATAATATCTCTTAGTCATGTATTTCTTCTTAAAATACTTCTTGAATTCCCTCGAAGTAACACTTTTCTCTTTAATGTGTCGCACCTGCACAAGCTTATCCCACCACATGGATGTATTTCCCTTGAGTTGATAGATAGCAATTCTACCTTCTACTTGAGAAGAATAATTATGCAATTGGAAATACTTTCTAATGCCCAACAACCATGTCTCTGCATCTTCATCCTTCTTGTGCTCACCATCAAATGTAGGAGGTTTTATTTTGTTCATTTCTCCTCATAGCTCATCCACCCCAGACATATTATGCTTTATGACAGGGGATGGAATTGAGTTGTTGTGTGCTCTCTTATTGGAATGCCTTGGGGAGTGATGGTGATGTCTGCTAACACTTCTGGCTTTTCTTTTCTCATCAGAAGGCTTGTGACTTCCAGATTTTCTTGAGCCACTCTCCTTATCCAGTTTCTTTTCTATTTTGTTCAAGATCTACAATAACTTCATGTTGAATTCATCATGTTTATCCTTGGATTTCATAATCCTTTCATTATCATCTTTATGGATTTGGACATCCTTCTGTAAATTTTTAATGGTCTCTGCCATATGCATGTTTTCATTCATTTCATCTCCATGTCCATTGGAGTTTGTTCCTTCAATGCCCAAATGGACATCCATCCCTCTAATCTCATCCTCCTGACTATGAGTCCCTTGTGCCTCTTCCATTACTCTGGACTCTATGTTGATCTTGAACTGATCTAATTTCTTTTAACTCTGTAAATTTTACAGCCAACAAAACTATGGCAGGCTAACTGTTTCAACAATTTCATGAAAATATGAACCATTCTGGTTCAATAATATATATCAGAATTCTTTCTTTTGATTTCCTGACAAATTGAATTCCTCAATCAATTTTCTAGGTGTATATTTATATTCCACTATCTAAGGCCTTTCCAACGCATTCTCCCCTACTCAATTCTAAGTCTTGAGCAGAAAGTTATGGCTATTTGAAAATTGCCCATTAATTTTCCTGTCCATTTTTCAACTTGGCACAACTCTGCGCTGTAAATATCCATTTTTGCACCTACTCCTTTGTAATTTTCGTAGGATCTCAATTGGGTTTCCTCATATACATATTATGGACACTCTATCCAAGTTTCACCTCTTTCTGGGTTCTTGGTTGCTAGTTATAGCCTGCTAAAGTTCTAGGTCAAAATATCATATTGTCACTGATATGATACAGGTACCTTATTTTCCATATTAAACACTTTTAAAATGCCCAGATATTTAATTGAACTCTGGGACTGTCTTCTATGGCTCAATATATTTCCATCGGTTGCTCCTGTGCCTCAATCTAATTCCAGAGAAGAAATTTATGGCTCTTTGAAGTTAGTTGGGTCTTAAAATTTACCCTTCACTGTTTGTGCCGAAACTTTCTCAAAAAATGCTCCATTTGACGAACAGATTACACCATTAGAAATCTCTCTCCGAGCTCTTTTATTTGAGCTACAGAGACATAGTGTACCT
This sequence comes from Picea mariana, assembly GCA_032191745.1. Taxonomy (NCBI): domain Eukaryota; kingdom Viridiplantae; phylum Streptophyta; class Pinopsida; order Pinales; family Pinaceae; genus Picea; species Picea mariana. Next base: position 51,472 of record JASDQU010436827.1, read on the forward strand.
TCGGTACACCTCTCTCTCGTGGTTTTTGAGTTGCTAAAAACGCTCTTAAGGGCCTCAAAAACGCGTTGCAAAAAGATGATGTTCAAATGATATAAAACATCGCAGAAAATCACTAGTTTTCTGTTGTTAGTCACCCTTCAAACAAATTCGCGCGCACAAATTTCAACCTGTAAACCCATATTCACTATGCACAATAACAACACAAGGTAAATCGTTCTTCGCGCACTTTAAAGTCATTGTGTATCACTTCTGTGTTGTGCCAATAACTATGCACTACTTTTGTGTCGCACGCAAATATTCACCGTGCGCAGTTTTGGTTCTTTCACTATTACCTGTTGCACGCAGACATTCCGTGCGCATTTCACTCTTCTCGCTGCACCATGCCAAAGTTTAGTATGCCCCAACCGCGCATCATTCACTAAATTGTCGCGAGACAACATATACCCACATTGTGCGTGCACCAACAAAACTCCTCTATGCTCTGCCAACATTGCGCACACTATGCACATCATTATTATGTGTGTGCACACCATGCAATGCTAAATTTATCGTGTGCACCCACACACCAGCATTTTTCCGTGCAGTGCCAAAGTTTAGCGCGCACACCTGCACACTAACATTTTTCCACGCGGCACCAAAATTTAGCACATGCACCAGCACGCCAATATCTTTCCGCGTAGGGTCGAATTTTACCTATCACAAGATTTTCACTGCGCATCATGCATTTTTAGTACGCCCACCTATGCACATTCATTTTTATGCGCATCAATTCCTCATGAATTCCGCTTTAGAAATTGGGGCTTTTGATTAACTTTTTCTCCAATTTTCCATAGACATTCTGCAACCACGAAATTCGTTCAATTTCACCCTGATAACACCAGTAACCTCTGCAACAACAAATCATTGTGGGTTGACATTTCTGGAACGGATTTATCCAAAAATGAATTCGGGAATTGAGAATTTTAACCACTAAACTGACTCCATCTGTCATGGCTTCACTATGACTTCATATTTGACCAATTCTAGGTCTGAATTTGCTAGAATAGATATTAAATCGATAATATCTCACCACCTAGCCGAATTTATCAATTTTCCCATGAATTTAACAACAGAAATTGGGGATTTTTTCCCAAATCTGCACAATTGTTGTTACTTTTTACCATGGACGCTCTACAAACTGAAATTTGGCCACTTCGAAATAAATCCTCTGTGACATTTCACTTCAACTAAACTTGCTAGGCCCATCCAGGCTCAGTGTCGAAAACTGAAGCTCTAATACCAATTTGTAACGTCCCCGACCATCCATGCCAGGCCATGCTACGCCAGAGAACTCTTACGTTCTCTCTCTATTGAACATGTTGTAACATACCCAGTATCCAACTGAGCTATGCCACATAATTTTTTCTTTGAAGGACTGCATGCAATTAAAATATATACACACAGAACTCTTGCGGAAGCATTATATATAAAATGTAAACCTACAAATACATCTGAAAATACATGGATTCACACTGAAATAACAGTAACATATACATGCATCATATACAGGAAATACCCATAAAAATAAACACAGTTATAACCACACATATGATAACCCATAAAAATAAGCACGCAAATAACAATGCAGCATGTAAATTTATCACACAATTGGCACTTATCTTGGTAATAATGTCACCAACTACATGTAGACCTTCCACAAACCTCCCATACTTAGACCACATTGTTCATCACTCTCAACAGTGAGTCACCCCTGAGCTAGGACTAAACTCCACCCGGGTAAAGGGATTCCTAACCAAGATAAAGGCTCATAGACAATAGGAAAGACTTCGTCTCAAGTGCCAACACAAACTAACAACATACAATCCCTCATTCCCCACATGCCTGTCCCACCCAGGAAGTGTGCCCCTTCTCTACTCAATAGTCCTTCGGCTACCCCACTTCCTTTCTAGGCTTCATCAACATGCTGGATAGGAAGTCTCAGAGAACTATAGTTGCGGTTTAGCACCTTCAGGAAATCAATTCCCAACAATTCTCTCACCCAAAGAATTGCTCACGGGCCTGACAACCCACCACTTCAATATCCCACGGGCCTGACAACCCGCTTCTTCAATCCAGCTCCCAAGCTAACCAACTACACCAACACAAAATGGCTATGGATACAAGTTCAGGTACAGTCACAAAGATACGAAAGATAGCTCAATCGGTGTGTGCATGTTCATGGATGATTGACTGGATGACTGAATGATGGAAGGAATGATGGGAAGAATGATGGAAAAAAATCATGGAAAAGATCATGGAAAAGATGGGAAAATGAACTAAGTCCCAACAATATGTATGCATGTCCCCAACTTGATACTTGTCATGTTGGGAGCTACCTTGGCCCACTTGTCCCCAACTTTAGAACTTCAGATAAAAAAATTATCCATAATTTCTACTTTAAGAAATATTAATATAATATTCCTTTTTGGATTAATCTCCCTAGCTTATCCCTTTTCCATAACCTGTAGGCCCCTTCCTTTCCCTAACCAATGGAGTTTAGTCCCCCATATCTTTTATCGTGGTTGGTCTGTGCGCAACGATGTATTTTATATTAATTATGAGACATATACAAAAATAGGCGCACTGGACTTTAACATCTAGGCTCTCTGGCCTAATCAAAATATAAGCATCCTAGCTTATAATAACTGGCTCACCAACCTATCAAATGCAGCATATACACAAAGGCTCCCTGGCCTAGAAATTGTGTGCACTCAAGTTGTTGCGCACGGTATCCAGGAATGTGCTCACTTCATCATTTTACTGCGCAGTGCATGCGCGCACTATGCCATGAAATGTGCATACAAAAATGATATCAAACACCTCACCAGCTTAAGTACATTTTCTTTTACATTACAATTGGGTTCGGCCTAGGGATATTACAGTTGAGGATTTTATGGATCTCAAAGATCCTATGAGTTGTCAAAGTGATTATTTTTTAGATCTGAACCAATTCTGGTTTTAGATTCCTATTGTTTTATTATAGGCCTATGGGCATTGAGATTAATGATATGAGAGAGGATCAAATTAGGGATATTAAGTGTGAGTAGAAGGCCAATTGTGTCCAAATGGTCGAACAAAATCCAATTAAATGTAAATCAGGCCAAAAGAAGGCAAGAAGGCCTTGTGTAATTTGTGTATAGAGATTCATTAATAGAATTCTTATGTTTATTAGTTCTTTGTGTCAATGTGAAGATTGTGTATTCCCTTCATTGTGTCTCTTCATAGGATATCCAAGTCCAGATCAAACTCTCATAGAGTTGTTGTGTAGGTTCGGGTGCAGGGAAAGTGGGTGTTATAGGTTTAAATGACAAGGAGGAGTCACATTCTAGAAAAGGACAAGATCAATCATCAATCACTGAAAGGATCTACAGCAATACATAGACAAGCGATATAAAAAAGGAAGAAATCGTGCTAATGAGACCTCAGAAGGATGAGTGTTTATGATTGTTAGATCGAAGACAAGGTCAATTTATGATCATTGACTACCCCAGATCGGGACTTAATCTCGTTGCTTTTTCACCAAACCATTGAAGGGTCAACATCCACTTCAGATCTAGATCAATGGACCACAACGTATCGGGAGTTAGAAAGTACAAGGAATTTAAGGTTGAGATGACTAATCCACGTCTAATAGAGATCAATGGTGGATATTAGATGTGGGAAAAATTTCTAGATTGACGATCCAAAGTTCCCATAGTCTACACTTAAAAATGATAAAATCGTGACTGTTCATTCCAGAATTAGATCGACGGTTATCATTATAGTGGACCATGGGCATCAGAGGTTTTAAGGTGTTGAAGGGCCTAAATTTCTCGAGGTCCCAATGACGAGATATGTCAAGCTGACATAAGGGATTCCACTCCAGGGAAAACACATTGAATCAAGGTTTCAAACTGATCAGACTTTTTGGTGGCCCACATTGTGAATTGAACTATAATTAAAGGAGAATCAATGGTCCAAAATGGATCCGTGATCTGGATCGACAGTGATCCATCATTGAAAAATATCATATAGAAAGAGATTGTGACCATTAATCACCAGCGGGATCAATGGTTGGGGTCATTTCGGACTGCGACCTTCGATATTTTTGGGTTGTTGAGAAGGGCGTGAAGTCCTAATGTCCTGAGACCGCTATACATGGAATTCATCCATTCACACAACTAAAAGGAATTATACGGTGGATTTAGGCCCAGTGATAGCCATTGATCACATGGAGTTTGAGGGTAAAGGAATGAGCGCCAAGGTTTAAGCACTCAAGTGGATAAGCATCGGTCATAGCCACTGGTCGTGAGGATAGGAAGGGGCTTAGAACTACACAAGAAAAGTGCTTGGCTTTAAGCACGGGGTTCTAACAATTGGTCATGGAGAGGATAAGTGCCAAGGTTTGATCATTGTAGATAAGTATCGATAGAGACTGATGGGAGAAATATAGCACTCCAGACTCTATTAATAGATCGTTTTGGGCTCATATAAAGAATTGAGTGCATCTTGAGTTTAAAGCTGCAGTAGAGTTAATTTAGGAACTCTACACCTGTGGGAAATAGACCTGGTGGGTAGCTATTAATGAAGGAATATTATGTGTCTAGATAATAATATGTACAATGATCGAAAACCACAATCCTATTCTAATAATGCATTTATAGATATTTAAGGTAACCAATTCATTCCTTCTCTATCTAAATCTAGTCTTGGTGTGTTTAAATATGTCACCTTGTTTAGTACATATCCAGGACCACCACCAAATGTTCCACCTGAAGGAACATCTCAAATGTGCACTATTACATCAAGGGAAAAATATTCTCAACCAAATATTGAGGCTATTGATCCATGAGTGGAAGGTGATCCATGTGTTGGATCTCCTATTTTGTAGATTCCATTGATATTCCCCCCTCAAGCTATAGTTGGAATCCCTATGATGGTGACGATGAGTCTTCCTTGCTTCACTTTGGGTATCCTAGTTTGATAGCTCAGTCCACTCAATCGATTTATTTATTCATCCTCATCACCTCATCTATTTGTAATTTCAATCCAACTTATGAGCGTCTCATCCATGTCAACCTTGCAACTGGTAAAGGAGAATATCCCAAATAATTAGACCAGTGAGGGTAAATTGTGTTGGGTGCAAGAATAAGAAAGTTAGGGGAATGAATACTCCCAAGACAACTATGTCCATCTACACCACCATGCCTACATAATTTATCCATCCATGTTCTCTTTGCAACATCACTATCCATGCCACCAATAAGTGCTCAATTCTCCTAAAGTTGTGGAACTTT
>JASDQU010436828.1:0-33299 GCA_032191745.1 Picea mariana
AAACATGAATGTAATCATATGTCTATATATATATATATATATATATATATTTACATGATTCGGTTTCCATTCACATTGCGTGCATAGATAGTTTTAATTCACAAATAAAACTAGTTGTGAGGTTTTCACCTACAAATTTATCTCATGACAACAATAATATAACCTATAGAAACTATTCTTCCATAAGCTTGACCGGGTATATTCTTTCAACTAGTGTATCTATGGAAATTAGCATTCAATCAACAATAAAATACAATAGAGATAATCCATTCAGAAGTGGTTTAGAGGCATTCTGTCAATCCTTAAGTTCAACAACATTCAATTCAATTTTTTTGTCCATAGTAATATTCATGTTCAAAATTAAGAGATGCATTCTATCAATTATTTAACAACATAACATTCAACCAAAGAAAAGAATAGGATAACATATCTAAACAGTTTCTGAATAACAAATGGAACAACCACATTCCTCCCAACCTTAGAATAGAACAACCAAATCACTTTTCCCGTTCTCCCCCTAGCCTCACCGTCAATCCATGAGGGTGAATTCATAACTTCTCCTCGACAATATCCTTTTAGTATCATCAACTTCTCCTTGCCTCACAATAAAAAATCAATGTTCATAATAGCAAGAGATCAATAATTTTCCCCATCATACTAGGCAACGTCCTGCCTCCTCACATATGCTATATATCCAAAAGCAAAAGTGTCTAGGTCTTTTCCCCCTTGGGAATTTTCCAATCTTTCCAAATACATGATTTTCAGGGGCTGCCAATAGCCAAATTCTATATTTTCCACTTGTAAAAATCATCTCTGAGGTATTTCCAATGTGTTCCCCACTCATGGAGTCATGTTGAGTTGATTTTAACATGGATGTTACATTTGTCCTTTAGCAATAATTATAAAATATTTTGTTTCATGCAAGTTTCATAGTCAAGTAGTTAGTTGGGTCATATCAGAATTCTGCCCAATAGTCATAATCATTAATTACAATTAACTAAATTCAAAATTCAAAATTCCAATAAATGGCAAAAATTTTCCAATTTTGAATTTACCAAAAACGAAATAATTTTCCTAAGAAATTTCAAACTTAATTTTTTTTTTTTTGTGGGGGGGATATCACATACTTTCCCCCTTCAATAAAACATTGTCCTCAGTGTTCGTTATTTTCTTGGAAAAAGGTTGGATGATATTTCTGCAAATCTCCCTCCAACTCCCAAGTGGCCTCCTCAGGGCTAAAGTGCTTCCATTGTACCTTTACCTGAGTGACGACTTTGTTCCGAAGTTCTATTTCTCTCCAGTCCAGAATGAGTAGAGGTTTCTCTTGGAACTTTCCTTTTGGGTCCACCTACACCAGGTTCCAATCGATCATATGAGTAGGGTCATCAATATAATTCTTTAACAAAGAAACATGAAATACATTATGAATTTTTAGTTTGGCTAGAAGTGCAAGTTGGTATGCTACGGGTCCAATTCGAGCTAATATCTTGAAAGGCCCACAAAAATTGGGTTCCATCTTGGCATAGTTCCCTAGCTTTATTGAACTTTTCTGGGCTTTGACTTTTAAGTAAACATGGTCTCCCACTTGAAATTCCAAGTGTCTTCTTTTCTAGTCTGCGTAACTTTTTTGTCTATCCCGTGCCTCTTTTAAGTTCTAATGTACCGTTCTTACCATATTCTCCATTTCCTAGAGAATTTCTAGTCCAACCATGAGTCTGTCAACTGGGTTATCCCAGCTAATTGGGGTCGTACACTTCATGTTGTACAGTACCTCGAAGGGGCTCATTTTAGCCGAAGTTTGGTACCCATTGTTATATGAAAATTCTACCAACTGCAGGTAGCCTTCCCACTTGCTTGGTTTCATTCTTACGTACATGCAGCGCATATCTTCTACGATTTGGTTTTTTTATTCTGTCTGTCCATTCATTTGTGGATGATAAATCGTGCTGAAATTCAAGTTAGTATTTAGCCCTCCAAACAATTCTTTCCAAAAAGAAGATGTAAATTTTACGTCTCTATCCGAAATCACCATTTTAGGAATACCATGCAGTCTAAAAATTTCTTTCATGAATATTTCAGCGATGTTATAGCTTTAAGAGTAGACTTTGTAGGAATAAAGTGTGTAGACTTACTAAGTTTATCGATTACCACCATAATAGAATCATTATGTTTGTGAGTTGTAGGAAAACATGTGATAAAGTCCAGCAATATAGTCTCCCATTTCCATTCCGGCACCAGTAAGGGATGTAATAGGCCGGTTGGATGCTGGTGTTCGGAATTTACCTATTGACAATCTTAACACTTAGCTAAGTATTCTACTATTTCTCCCTTTATATTAGGCCAATAAAATAAATTTCTAAGTGTTGTTATCGTTTTCTGGTATCCTGGATGACGAGAATATAGTTTCTTATGAACTTCATCCAAAACTGTTAACTTTAACTCTGCTAAATCTAGTATGTATATTCTGTTTTTAAATCGTACTGGACCATTTTTGTCAATACTCAGATTTGATTTGTCTGAATTTCCTGTAGTGTTCTGTAATTCTGCCATTGTTTGAGTGTACTTCTCATTGTTATTACCTGCAGTCTTTATCCTTTGTTCAAGATTGGTTTCTTCCCTGCTAATATTTATTTCAAATAACCCATGAAATCTTTTTATTAAAGAATCAACTAGTTTATTTTCCTTACCCTTGATATGTCTAACCTCAAAGTCAAATTCGCTCAAGAATGCTAGCCATCTTGCTTGCCTTGCATTAAGGTCCATTCGACTAAACAAATATTTCACACCACTATTATCTTTCAATAATAAAAATATTTTTCCCATTATGTAGTGCCGCCACATTTTTAAGGCGTGTATTACAAATTCCAACTCTAAATCATGAGTGATGTAGTTTCGTTTGCGTTCCTTCCATTTTCGGGATTCATAACAAATTACGTGCCCTTCTTGAGTTAGGACACCACCTAGTCCTTCTTTACTCACATCTACATAGATGATGACCTCTTTGTCTCGATATGCTCCTTTTAAAATTGGTGCGGTTGTTAACAATTCCTTTAACTTATTAAAATCATCTTGACACTTTTGTGACTAGTTAAACTTGGTTTCGTTCTTTTGTAATGATGTGATAGGGTAAGCAATTTTGGAAAAATCCCTCTATAAATCTGCGGTAATATCTGGTGATTCCCATGAATGACCATATGTATGCTACATCCTTAGGTACTGGCCATTCAATGATGGCTCTTATTTTCTTTGGGTCGACTGCAATGCCTTCTACAGATATTACATGTCCTAGGTATTTTATTTTTCTAATAAAAATCACACTTATCAAATTTAGCATACAGTTTGTGCTTCCTTAAAATTTGAAGAACTGTTCTTAAGTGCTCTTCATGTTCTTATTTTGTTTTAGAATATACTAAGATATCATCAATAAATACAAACATGAACTTGTCGAAGTACTGACTGAAAATGTTGTTCATTAAACACATAAATGTGGATGGTGTGTTAGTGAGTATGAAAGGTATACCTACAAATTCGTAATGTCCATATCTCGTTCAAAAAGATGTTTTAGTTATGTGCTCATCTTTTATCCTAACCTGGTGGTAACCAAATCATAAATCAAATTTTGAGAAAATCTTTTCCCCACCTACTTGATCGAACAAACCATTTATCATAGGTAAGGGGTATTTGTTTTTAATAGTCATGTTTTTTAATTGTCTATAATTGATGCACAATCTGAGAGTTTCGTCTTTCTTTTTCACAAAAAGGACCGGTGATCCCCATGGTGAAACACTCGACCTGATATATTATTTGTCCAATAATTCCTGTAGTTGGATTTTTACTTCTGTTAATTTCGATAAACTCATTCGGTAAAGTGATTTTGAGGTAGGGGATGAACCAAGTAGTAGGTCGATAGAAAAGTCTATCTCCCTTCTTGGGGGTAATTCAAGTATTTCGTCAACAAACACGTCTCTGAAATCATGGAGAACAACAAAATACACCAAGTTGGGTTTATTTTATTTTTCTAACAGGTTTGTTACTTGGATGGCATAAACTTGACAACCCTTTCTCATTCATTTCTTGAATTGCATTGCTGAAATCTGTCTAATTGAGACTAGTTTTTGTATGCCTTGAACTGCCTTAACCATGTCATTTTTGTCTTTATAATTAAGTTGTTTTTTGTAAAAATATAGCACTTCTTTATTCTTTTCTAACCAATCCATTACAATAATTACGTCATAAGATCCTAATGATAGAATGTTCAAATTTGTCTTTATGTTTTGACTGCCTAAACTGAACTCAAAATCAGTAATAAAATCGACAACTTTTCTTTTCGTTCCTATTGCTAGTTGTACCAGCCAAGACTTTGCATGTCTTATTTTCTTAATTTTATTTGACTTCACTATACCATGAGTGACATAAATTAATGTATCTCCAGGATCAATTAAAACATAAATTTGAGTGTTATTGATTTTACCTTCAATTTCCACCACAGCAGACTGGTGGTCAACTTGTCGGCCATCCACGACTACATTGATCAAATGTAAGCTTCTACCTACATCCCCTACTATAGAGGCTTCTTGTAAATTGTGAACATTAGTTATGTTTGCTAAAATTAAACATGGAAATTTCCTCCTTAGATGAGGTTCTCCATTTTCCCAGCATTTTAACCGCTCACGGGGGTTGTCCCCAAACTTCTTTGTTCCCATATTTACCAGTTTGTCGCCTCCTTTCATATTTGGATTGTTGGAGTGAAAACTTGGAAAGATTTTTGTTGCGTTCCAATAAGGACCTCGTTGGTATCCCTTCTTCCACTAGTTCATTCGGTCTTGTTTCTTGTCCTTCCAAGCCTTGGGAAATTATGTCCGTTGTTTGTATTGGTCATAACACATTCGAGATTTCCTGAATAATTCACTCAAGGACTTGAGATTATGAAATTCATCCCGTCCCTATAGGAATGTGGTAAAGAGATTAGGAACGCTAGATTTTTATCCTCCCGGTTATAAGGTACAAACCTTATTAATTCCAGAAATTTGTTTATGAGATCCTCCATACCCATTTGAGCAAGTCATAGCTCATAAAATTCTTTGGTTTTTCTTTCATAGTAACTTTCAGATAGGTATTTTTTCTTAAATTATTTCTTAAATTCTGATCATTCCATATGTTTCTCTTTTAGGCCCTTGGCTAGTTTCATATCTTGCCACCAAATGTTGTATTTTCCTTTCAGATTATAGATGGCCATTCTGACCTTCATATTGCTAGAATAATTGTAGATATGGAAATACTTCTTGATGTCTAATAACCATGCTTCAACTTCCTCCCCTTTTCTGGATTCCCCATCAAAGGTGGAAGGTTTGTTTTTCTTAAATTCTCACTCAAGGTGATCTACTTGTTTCCTTTTTCTATCTATTTTTGTTTTATCTTCAGCTGAAGGTGTGCCTTGAGATGAGTTGTCCCCTTTTTCTACTTCAAGACCAGAATTCTTGGAGGCCCTTTAACTGACCTCTTCTTCATGGTCATCTTACTTTGGGATTTTCTTTGTCACTATACTATGCAACAGGACTTCATTTATTTCCTGTTGTTCCTGCTGTGCCTTCTTAAGTTTATCAATGTCTGCTTTGAAAACTTGCAGCTCAATGATGACATTCCTCATCATTTCCAGAAATTCAGTGAGTGAGCTTCCATCACTATTCTGTCTCGGATCTTCAGGAGGTCTTTGTTCAAGATTTCCCTCAAGTCTGATTTCTGCGTCATCATGGTCTTCCATGATTAATACAAAACAAAAAATATTTTTTCATTTGTAACAGTAATGGTTTGTTAGTTTTCACATAGAAAAAAATACATACTAAGTAATTAATTTGGCCCTGTTCAAGGTCCAAGTGTTGTAACCTTTGCTCTAATACCATATGTAATGTACGTCAAATTTGCCATAATTGTTTTTTTCCTATGGGACATTAATCAGGAAATTCATTTTATATGTTTGTTGGTAAAAGGAGGAAATCTTCATTTCTGTTTATTTTTTTGTGATGTAACTTAAATTCGACTCACCACATGATGCCATTTCCACACATGTCTAACTTACTTTGGATAGAAACTTATATAGATAATACAACAAGGATTATAGTAATTCCCTTTAGTTTCCAATCTACTCACCTATATACATACATAACTATATAGTAATTTAGACTTAGGACTTATAGTCCTAATCTCTCTTCAAACAAGAGATTCCTATATTTTGCATGCAAGACTATTTAATTTTCCTTTGAAATAAAATTTACTTACCATATATATATATAGTCAAGGGATCAGGTCTATACCCCTTAGCTGAACAAATGTGGCTTAGTGATAGGTTCTTAGCATCAATATACATAGTCCCAATCATTAAATGGGTTCTATTAACTCCTCAAATAAATCAGTGGATTCTATTTGATTTTTAGGTGATAGGCTAAGTTTTAAATTTGATTTCAAAATTTCTATAGATAGGTTAGAGAATCTGTCATTCCAAAATAAGCTCAAAAGCAAGGTTGATTTTGGTTCGGTCAAGAAAATGGCAAAATATCAGGTTTCGGTGGTTTAGGGGAGCCTCCAGCGTGCTCATTAACCACCGAAAGTGTTCATTTTTGGCAGATAAGGGCACGAGCAGGATGTCAAAAATCGTTGCAATGATGAGAAACACAACCGCCGAAAGCTCGCATTGTGGGAGATGATGCACATTCATGGTGTTCATCTGAAAGGTTCAAAGCACCTATGTCTTATCCATTGCATTGATCATTTCAAATCCATGCAGAGAGGTTATTGACAGGTATGATTGTACGGGGTTCCCTCCATTTCAGTGGTAAGTACGCCAATCATCATTACCAGGTCTTTCCTTCATATGTAAACTCAATGATTTATAACGAATCTCGAATATCGCTGAATATAATCACAAGTCCGCGATCTTATCAGCAAAGCATATTTTCAAAATTCTGATCATGCGTTCTATGGCGATTGTCGAAGTGTCTCCAAGTTCAGCAGGAATCCTGAGTCAAAGAAACCTAGGTAGGTTATCAGGTAAGATCGAAACCGTTCTCTTTCAAAGTTTCAGCAATTCAATTGCCCCTTGAAAAGCTGAAGTTTCGGCATTTCTCAGCTAGATTGTCATCCGAGAGTGGGACGGTGTTTTAGTGAGTTCATTAATCATATGCTTTGTCATCTAATTTCACTGGTTTTTTGCATAAGTGGTATCGACTGTATTCCTACTTCCCAGAACCATTACCTCCTAAACATTTTAATCCCCCACAGTTCCAGGTACAGTCGGTATCGAGTCATGTAAAAAGTAAGTCCTACTTTGAGATCTGAAGTGGATGGCATGTGGTATTTTGAAGATCATCCAGAGGTCGCAAAGTGTTTTAAACAGGTCGGAGTTTTCACATATTGTGAAAAATTGACAACCTTTCACCAACAAGTGGCTGAAGCATTTTCCCTCTCCTATGATGGAAGGATTGGAAAAATAGGCAGGGAGGAGTTCATTATAGATGAAGCAGTTATTGCCGAATACACAGGGTTATCCAGAACAGGGGACTGCTGGTTTAAAACCTCTTCACAGTCAAATGTTGAATTCAGGTCATATTTGTTGCCAGTGAATAAAGATTTGACTTGAAAGAAGGATATCCCTATGTCCTATCTTGAATCGAAGTGGCAATCCTTGCTGAGGGAGATTTTGGTATATATCACCTGTGAGGGGCGCTATAACAGGGTGATGTATTATCATTTTAAATTGTTGAACCATTTCACAGGCAGAGAACACTTAAACATACCTTACTTCTTTCATAAAACCCTGACTATGATGGCAAAACAGGTAAAAGCCCAGCCTACTAAAGTTATACGTAGATTATAACATCAGGGGCTGATTACCCTCCTTGTGAAAGAAGCTCTGGAGAGGAAACAAATTGAGTGGGGTTTCTTCTTGTTTTGGAATGAGTTTCAGACAGAAAGGCCTCCAGAGATAAAAGCAAAGAAGTCTAGAATCAGAAAAGATCCTACTCTCAAGAGTAGTCACAGGAGGAGGAAAGGAATTTCAATCACCAGAGATTCTATTAAAACATGACCCAGCAAGCAGGGAGGAATCAAGAGGAAATTAAAGTTTGAAGATAGAAACCCTGTCACAGGAAAAAACCCTCTCAACCTACCTTATAGTGACTCTGATTCAGAGCAGGGGATGGGAAAAACACAAGACAAATTGTAGATGAAACAGGATGCAAAAATGAAGATAAATATACCTCCATCAAAGCCTTCAGAAAGACACAGGCAATCAGAAGCAGAAGCTTCTTCAAGCAGGCCTAAGAAAGGTAAGACAAAGAAAATGAACATGCTTCTACGAGAGATTTATGAGATGGAAGTCCTGGAGAGGGTAATCAAAAAACAAAACACAGACCTCACCGAGAGAAATGATGAATTGTTCAAAGAGAATCAAACTCTTAAAGAAAAACATGATAAAATCAAAGATAGAAACAGAGAGTTGATTAGAGAAAATATGAAATTATACAGGCAGCTCAGGATTTTGAGCCTCAAGCTAAAGGAGTTTGAAGCACCTGAAGAAAAACAATCTGGTTTGGATACTTTCGCTAATTTAGCCACAACTATAAAAGATGTAACAGATTCCCCTACACAGTCAGCAAAGGTTCGTAGGTCTACTCGAATCAGGACTACAGTATCTAAGAAAGTTTGAGTGCTAAAAGAGGATTTAGGACAGACATTTTTGCAATTTTGAAACTCTTCAAAGATTGACTTTCAGTGGTTTAGGTGAGCCCACCATGTGCTCATTAACCACTAAAAAGAGGCGCTTTCGGTGGATAACTCACCCATACATTTTCCCAGACAACCACCGAAAGCCTGTGTGTCCAGAATTGAACGCGTTTTTACACAGGTCAGGGATTTTTGATATGAAAAGGTTTAGGATCTTTTCCAATGAATGTCACATGAATTATCAAGTCTAGCCCAACAGTTCTTTTTGGCATATTATGGAGAAAGAAGTTATTTCAAAGGTTATGGATATTTTTAATTAAGACAGAAAGCAGGACACCTAGCCACATCAACAATTTGACTTAATCTCTATTTGAAAGTCGTCATGTAGACTTGGAAGGCTATTCTACACTACACCAAAAATCAACAGAGAGAGATCTGGGATTAACCTCATTTTGAGGAAACATCCCACTTATTTTACAACAGATTTTAACTTGCTAATTTTAGTTGATTTAATCCATGTTTTTAGGATCAAACAACTACTTTGTAATGCTATAAATATTAGAATAGAAGATGAACCAGAGGTTCGATTTTGGATGCTACCATGCTACTACTGTAATCAAAAGACCTATTCTTATTATATAAAAAATTGCAAGTTTCCTTCAGTTGTGTTGTCAGATTTTTTCCTTTATTCTCTGATATCTTATGAGTGAAAGTTCTTTGTTGATGCTCATTTAATCTGCTTGTGACTGTCATCTCACCGGTTGATTGATTTAGTTGATAATCATAAGTTATTTCTTTGGTTATTAAACCCATTGTGCTTGTTTATATGACTATAATATAGTTCAATAGATGTTTTCCTTCTACATTTATTCAAACCTTATCTGACGGCATGACTAGAAGGCCTTGCGAGATTTTATATTTCTAGATAGTCTTGAAAACACAGTCCAGTCCCTAGACATTCATCTTGATCCAAAAACCACATCAAATATTGAGAAAATATTTCCCAAAAAGAGTTAGTTACCAGGCATCTCCTACTTACAGCCTAGGAGAGTTTCCTGGAGTAATAACAAATTGGCGCTGTTGCCAGGGAGAGGAGTTCGAAGCTCAGCTTCTCCGGGAGATGACATAGAGCTAGTTCTTGATGATCGACAAGAAGTAGAAAATATCAGGTTGTACATTTTCTATCTAGCGACTCCATTGAAACGAAGTGGCTCCTAAGAGAGCTCACACTAGGGAAAACCCAAAAGGCCCATTGACAACATCAGTTCCTGATCCAGAGAAGATCATCAGCAAGGGCAAAGCTTTACAAAGACAGGCTTCTGGATATGCAAGCACAATTGATTCAGGTATTCAAGCTGATGCTCATCCTTTCATATCTGAAAAGTCTTTGGTTGAATCCCCAACTGAAACTCAAAATTCCCAGGAAATTCAAATTTCATCTCAAGTTTCTAAGGTAGAAGAACCTTCATTTTCTTCTAATATCACTGATTCCGTTCCTGAGATTGACATTTCATCCCATCCAAAAGAATTAGATACAGAATCCTCCAAACAGAAAGACAATTCCTTTTCATCTTGTTTTGATTCATCACCTATCAAACCTTTGAAAGGTGTTTTACACACTTACACTAATTTGCCTGTCCTTGAAGAAATTCTCCTTGATCTGTCCTCTAAGGGTGAAGAAAATATAGCTTTGTTGCTCGGCCAGTTTTATAAAGCCTCTTATTTTCCACATACTTCTGAAACTTCTGCTCACGGTGAAGTAAGACAGTCATTCATTTCTAACTCAGGCAACTCATCTCCCCTAACATCTCCTACGAGTCCCTCTTCTCCTCCATCATCTCCTCCATCATCTCCTACAAGTTCCTCGTCAGTATCAATCACCAAAACTGTCATGGTTGCTCCTTTGACTAGAATGGAACAGATCTTGGCGAACAGATATTGCCCACTTGTCTTGCCAAATCCCCTGTCTGCCATGCCAACAGGTGACTACCAGAAATATATGCCAAAGTTTACAGGAGTAGGGGAGTATACTACTGAAGAACACATTGAAGCATTTTACGCTTATGTAGAAAACATAAATATTTCAGAAGAAGATGTGTGGACTAGAGTCTTTGTTCAGAGTTTGGATGGCCAAGCCCAAAAGTGGTTCAAAGAGCTACCTGCAAATTCAATCACTAGCATTGAACAATTAGATGAAGTATTCTTGAAGCATTGGCGAGAAAGAAAATATTTGTTATACTACATTTCTGAGTTTGGAAATTTGAAGAGAGGAGATGGAGAATCGGTTTCGGACTTTATCAAGAGATTCAATAAAATGTTTGGTAAAATTCCTACTGAGATTGAACCAAGTGATGCATCGGAAAAGATCACATTCTCTACTGCCTTTGATGTAGAGTTATGTCTTATCCTTAGAGAAAGGCGATCAGCCACACTTGCTTTAATGCAAGACGCTGCTCTCGAGGTTGAGTCCAACATTACAGCATCACAGAAGCTTAAAGGAAGGGTTGAGAAGAAGAAATTTGTTGTTGAGCCCTCTTCCTCTTCTAATAGTAAAATGGAAAAAATTTCTAAGATGCTGGAAATTCTGACATCCGAAATGTCCAAATTGAAAATCCAAAATCAGCAACCAGCAAAGGCAAAAGAGCCAAATACTTTTTCCCTGAGAAATCCAAATGCTTTTCCCTACAGAAGGAATAATCCACAAGTTCAGATACTTCAAAGAGATAGAAATCCAGTTGATGACCAGAGGGTTAGACCACCTTTTCAAAATGCAGTGTTAGATGAAGAGCAACAGCCACCTCCTGATGAAATTGAAGATGCGGATGAAATAAATTGTTTTGGTGATGAAAATGATCCTTCATTTTTAACACAGGTAGACTATGAAGAGGCCCTGATGGATCAGCAAATTCAGGAAGCAAGTGTGAAAGGAGTTGTCTACCTGACAGATGATCAGAAAGGATACAACTTAAGATTCAAGAAGGCTGGTTCAAAAACACCCATTGCTTCTCCTATGAAGAATAAAGAAGATATTGCTCCTGCGAAGAGTAAAGAGGCTGCTGCCAAGCAACATCCTGCTCCTGAAAAATAGACCCCCCCTCCAGCAAAACAACATAAGAAACAAACTCAGCCTCCAGTCAAGGAACAGGTCAGCCTCAAAGCTCCTTCCAATGAGGTAAAGGTTTCAGACAAATCATCTTTGTCTTTCAATTTTGAATCAGAAATTCAAAAAGTTAAGATACCGACGACTTTAACTGAACTCATGAAGAACGAAATCTTTAGAGCAGCCATCCTAAAGTCTCTTGATCCTAAGACCTCCCCATCAGATGATTTTGTTAACCTACATGACGATAAGCCTAAAGTGACCATAGGGCCCATGATTCTAGGAAAGTCAAGTGTCTAGGCCTCATCAGAGACCTTGTCATAAACCTTGCTCAACTTCCCATGAGAAGCATGGTTATGGACGTGGTGGTTGTTGATATTCCACCTAAGTTTGGGCTGCTTTTGTCTCGTTCATGGGGAAAAAGATTAGGAGGTACACTGCAGATGGATTTGTCCTATGCTACGATTCCAGTATTTGGAGGGGAAATGAAAAGACTTTACAGGGAAAACCAGCATGCTTATATTATTAGTGATGGAAAGAATTCCGTCAATCATCCTATCTATGCTATGGATATGGATTTTTTTTCATGCATTCTTCATATTGATGATGGTCAATCAACTCCTATGAAGCTAGTGAAGCCTATTGAACAGTAGGCTGAAAGTGGAAACATTGCAGTCTGGACTATGTACTTCGATGGGGCCAGCACTAAAGACTCAGCAGGTGCTGGAGTAGTTCTGATCTCTCCTTCAAAGAAGACCATATCTTTGTCTTTCAAGCTCGACTTCAGAACCACTAATAACATAGCAGAGTATTAGGCTTGGCTGCTGGGATTAAATGCAGCCAAAAAGATGGGGATAAAAGGTTTGAAAGTGTTGGGAGATGCAGACCTCATCGTACAGTAGGTAAACAACACCTTTTAAGATAAGCATGTCAGATTAAAAGCTTACAGAGACGAGGTATGGAAGCTGCGTGATTCTTTTTTTGTTTTTGAAATTTCATACATACCAAGAGATATGAATCATCTCGGTGATTCTGTTGCTGTTTCAGCCAGCAAATTCATTCCTCCCATGCCCCCTAAGCTCAGCTATGAGATTCAAGTAAAATATCGACCTTCCTTACCAGATAATTTCAAATATTGGAAAGTCTTTGAAGATGATGATGAACTCAATAGATTTCTCCAAGTGGTCGATCAGTTTTTTGATTTGCACATTGATCAGCAGAATCTTAATGAAGAAGAGTCACAGGAACCTGAGCTAAAGAAGAAGTTGGGCAAGCATGACATTATTCAGTTACCAAACAATTATATACCCTGAGGTTTGGTACCACTGGAAAGGCTGTTTGATCAGAATGATGTCCCTTACCGGCCAGAAAAAAAGAAGAAAGATCCAGTTGTTCAAGAGCATAACATAGGAGGTAAAAGCCATCTCAAGTTCGTTAATTTGTCTTCTAAATTGACTGCAGATGAGAAGTCAAAATACTGTAGTGTTTTGAAGGAATTTTTTTATGTGTTTGCTTGGAAATATAGTGATTTAAAGAATTTCGATCCCGATATTATTCAGCATAAAATACCTCTTGAAAAAGACACTATTCCTTTCAAGCAAAAACTCAGGCCCATCAGTCCCCTTCTGCTGCCAGTGATTGAGAGAGAAATTAAGAAACTCCTAGATGCCAAGATCATAGTTCCCTTGAGATATTCCAAATGGATTGCCAATCTGGTGATCGTAAGGAAGAAGAATGGTGAGGTCAGATTGTGTGTAGATTTCAGAAACTTGAACAAA
The DNA here is from genome assembly GCA_032191745.1 of Picea mariana. Classification (NCBI taxonomy): domain Eukaryota; kingdom Viridiplantae; phylum Streptophyta; class Pinopsida; order Pinales; family Pinaceae; genus Picea; species Picea mariana. The sequence goes on from JASDQU010436828.1 coordinate 13,597, forward strand.
TGCTCTAAAAAGGACAACTATCCTCTTCCTAAGATGGAACACTTCTTACAGAGGATTTCAGGGGCAAAGGTCATGTCCTTTCTTGATGGATTTTCCGGTTACAATCAGGTTGTTGTCCATCCTGATGATCAGGAGAAGACTGCGTTTACCACTCCTTGGGGGACCTTTATGTACTCCAAGATGCCCTTTGGATTAATGAACGTCGGGGCCACATTCCTAAGGGACATGGATATAGCATTTGTGGGAGAAAAGGACAAGTTCGTCCTCATATACCTTGATGACATTACAGTATATTCCAGCAGCCATGAGGAGCATCTGAAACATCTGAAAAGAGTATTCTTAAAATGCAGATAGTTCAGGATCTCATTGAATCCCAAGAAATCCCAGTTTGCTCTAGCAAAGGGTAAGCTCTTGGGTCACATCGTCTCAGCCGAAGGTGTAATGATTGATCCAGAACGAGTGGAGGCAATTCAAAAGCTGTCCTTGCCAAGGTCTAAGAAGGACATTCAATAACTGCTCCGTAAGATAAATTTCGTCAGAAGGTTTGTGCCTAATTTTGTTGAATTAGTCAAACACATAAATTGCATGCTGAAAAAGGGGGCTGAGATAAAATGGACAGACAGCGCGAGAAACTCTTTTCGGGATATCAAGCAAGCGATCATCGAGTCTCCGATTCTAATCAGCCCAGATTACAGTAAGACTTTCTATATCTTTTCCTTTGCCTCCTATGACACAGTGGCAGCAGTCCTGCTTTAGAAAGACGAGGAAATTTTTTATCATCCTGTGGCATTCTTCAACAAGACACTCAGGGATGCTAAACTAAGGTATGACCCTATCGAGAAACAAGCTTATGCACTCATAAAACCTTTAAAATCATTTAGAATTTATATCCTTCATTCAAAGGTCATCGCATATGTTCCCTCTTCTTATGTAAAAGATGTTTTGACTCAGCCGGATATTGACGGAAAAAGGGCGAGATGGATTGCAAAGATGATTGAGTTCAATATTGAGGTAAAGCCCACCAAACTGGTAAAAGGCCAGGGCCTTGCCAAGCTCTTAGCAGAGGAAAATCATAAGCTGCTAGATATTAATTTTATAGCAGAAATTTTAGAAAAATCACAGACAGAGTTGGCAGCAGAGGGACAGCATGACAATCAGCAAGTGGCAGAGTACTTGTCTTCCTGTGAATGGTATTCTAGCATCATACATTTTATGCAAAATCTTGAAGTTCCTCCTGAACTCAGTGTGACTCAAGATCGAGCTCTCAAGCTCAGAGGTATCAAATTCTGCATTTATAACAATTTTTTATATTGGAGGGACACTACTAGCTTTCTTCTCAGGTGTTTAGATAAAGAGGAGGCTATCGAGGTGACACATCAGTTTTATTCAGCTGTTTGTGGCGGCCATCATTAATGGAAGACTATTGCCCATAAGATTCTGAGGGTTGGATACTATTGGCCTTTCCTCTTCACAGATGTGTGTGCATTCGTTAAATCTTGTGACAAATGCCAAATATTTACCGGTAAGTAGCAACTAAAAGCTTTACCCCTGAGACCTATTGTGGTGAATGCCCCTTTCCAGCAGTGGGGCTCGTATTTTATTGGTGAAATAAATCCTTCATTCAGTGGTCAGCACAAGTGGATTTTGGTAGCCACCATTTATTTCACAAAGTGGATAGAGGCGATCCCCACCCGGAATGCTACACACCACGTAGTCATGAAGTTTCTCTATGAAAATATTTTGAGCATATTTGGATGTCCCAAGAGGCTGGTGGCAGATAATGCAGCAGTGTTTAAAGAAGAAGCCTTGGTAGACATGTGTGAATCAATGGGAATCCAGCTTATACACTCGACTCCCTACTATCCTCAAGGTAATGGCTTGGCTGAATCATCAAATAAGAGCTTGATCAAAATCATAAGAAAATTGTTAGAGGAAAATAAGAAGAATTGGGAATCCAAACTGAAATTTTCTCTGTGGGCAGACAGAGTGACTATTAAAAAATCCATTGGAACTTCCCCATTCAAGTTGGTTTATGGGACTGATGCAATTTTTCCTGTTCAATTAGTTTTGCCTGTGGCTTTGTTCTTTCAAGAAGACCAGACTGAGCAAAATGACATGGTAAGAAGGATGCTGGATTTGGTGGAACTGCAGCAAGCTCGCAAACAGTTAGTGGACAGATCCGAAGCACATCAGATGCAGATCAAAAAGACGTTTGACAGAAAGGCGAAGCTGGACAATTTTCAGATCGGTGACTGGGTTATGAAGTGGGACGCTCTTCGACAGGAGAAAGGCAAGCATGGAAAGTTCAATTCCTTGTGGACAGGCCCTTTTATGATTACTCAGGTTCAAAACAATAACACTTTCATTCTACAGAATCTAGAGGGTGATTAAGTGTTCAGTGGCCCAGTAAACAGGCGATTTCTAAAAATTTATTTCGTCTAAGGCTGTAGAGCCTAGACATTGTAATGATAGTATTAGTTTTTATTTTTCAATAACTCCATGCCCAATGGAAACACTAGCAGATAGTTTAGTTTTTAGGTTCTTTTCCAGGAAAGGCATTGATTCTATGGTTCTTGAAACCTCACAAGGAGGCGTTCATCCCCAATAGGAGCCAGTGTTAACTCCTCAAATAAATCAGTGGACTCTATTTGATTTTTAGGTGATAGGTTAAGTTTTAAATTTGATTTCAAAATTTCTATAGATAGGTTAGAGAATTTGTCATTCCAAAATAAGCTCAAAAGCAAGGTTGATTTTGGTTTGGTCAAGAAAATGGAAAAATATCAGGTTTCGGTGGTTTAGGCGAGCCTCCAACATGCTCATTAACCACCGAAAGTGTTCATTTTTGGTAGATAAGTGGTCAAGGAAGAAGGCAAGCAACCACCGAAAATGTTTGAATAGGCAAAAAGAAAGCTCGTGCTTTCACATGAGCCAGATGTCAAAAATCATTGCAATGATGAGAAATACAACTCAATGAGTACGCCAGTCATCATTACCAGGTCTTTTCTTCATCTGTAAACTCAATGAGTTATAATGAATCCCGAATATCGCTTAAGATAATCACAAGTCCGTGATCTTATCAGCAAAGCATATTTTCAAAATTCTGATCCCGCGTTCTCTGGCGATTGTCGAAGTGTCTCCGAGTTCAGCAGGCATCCCGAGTCAAAGAAACCTAGGTGGTTATCAGGTAAGATAGAAACCGTTCTCTTTAAAATTTTCAACAATTCAATTGCCCCCTGAAAAGCTGAAGCTTCGACATTTCTCAACTAGATTGTCATCCGAGAGTGGGATGCTATTTTAGTGAGTTCATTAATCATATGCTTTGTCATTCGATTTCACTGGTTTTTTGCATAAGTGGTATCGACTGTATTCCTACTTCCCAGAACCATTACCTCCCAAACATTTTAATCCCCCATAGTTCCAGGTACAGTCGGTATCGAGTCATGTTAAAAGTAAGTCCTGCTTTGAGATCTGAAGTGGATGGCATGTGGTATTTTGAAGATCATCCAGAGGTCACAAAGTGTTTTAAACAGGTCAGAGTTTTCACATATTGTTAAAAATTGACAACCTTTCACCAACAAGTGGCTGAAGCATTTGCCCTCTCCTATGATGGAAGGATTGAAAAAATAGGCAGGGAGGAGTTCACTATAGATGAAGCAGCTATTTCCGAATACACAGGGTTATCCAGAACAGCGAACTGCTGGTTTAAAACCTCTTCACCTTCAAATGTTGAATTCAGGTCATATTTGTTGCCAGTGCATAAAGATTTGACTTGGAAGAAGGATATTCCTTTGTCCTATCTTGAATCGAAGTGGCAGTCCCTGCTGAGGGTGATTTTGGTATATATCACCTGTGAGGGGCGCTATAACAGGGTGATGTATTATCATTTTAAACAGCTGAACCATTTCATAGGAAGAGAACACTTAAACATACCTTACTTCTTTCATAAAACCTTGACTAAGATGGCAAAACAGGTAAAATCCCAGCCTACTAAAGTTATAAGCATATTATCACATCAAGGGCTGATTACCCTCCTTGTGAAAGAAGCTCTGCAGAGGAAAAAAATTGAGTGGGGTTTCTTCTTGTTTTGGAATGAGTTTCAGATAGAAAGGCCTCCAGAGATAAAAGCAAAGAAGTCTAGAAGCATAAAAGATCCTACTCTCAAGTGTAGTCACAGGAGGAGGAAAGGAATTTTAATGCCCAGATATTCTCTTAAACCATGACCCAGCAAGCAGGGAGGAATCAAGAGGAAATTAAAGTTTGAAGATAGAAACCCTATCACAGGAAAAAACCCTCTCAATCTACCTTATAGTGACTCTGATTCAGAGCACAGGATGGCAAAAACATAGGACAAATTGCAGATCAAACAGGATGCAAAACTGGAGATAAATATACCTCCATCAAAGCCTTCAGAAACAAACAGGCAATCAGAAGCAAAAGCTTCCTCAATCAGGCCTAAGAAAGGTAAGACAAAGAAAATCAACATGATTCTACGAGAGATTTATGAGATGGAAGTCTTGGAGAGGGTAATCAAAAAAGAAAACATAGACCTCATCGAGAGAAATGATGAACTGTTCAAAGAGAATCAAACTCTTAAAGAAAAACATGATAAAATCAAAGATAGAAACAGAGAGTTGATTAGAGAAAATATGAAATTATATAGGCAGCTCAGGATTTTGAGGCTCAAGCAAAAGGAGTTTGAAGCACCTGAAGAAAAACAAACTGGTTTGGATACTTTCACTAATTTAGCCACAACTATAATAGATGTAACAGATTCCCCTACACAGTTAACAAAGGTTCGTAGGTCTGCTCGAATCAGGACTACAGTATCTAAGAAAGTTTGAGTGCTAAAAGAGGATTCAGGACAAACATTTTTGCAATTTTGAAACTCTTCAAAGATTGACTTTCAGTGGTTTAGGTGATCCCACCATGTGCTCATTAACCACTAAAAAGAGGCGCTTTCGGTGCATAACTCACCCAGACATTTTCCCAGACAACCACCGAAAGCCTATGTGTCCAGAATTGAATGAGTTTTTACACAGGTCAGCGATTTTTGATATGAAAAGGTTCAGGATCTTTTCCAATGAATGTCACATGAATTATCAAGTCTATCCCAGTAGTTATTTTTGGCATATTATGGAGAAAGAAGTTATTTCAAAGGTTATGGATATTTTTAATTAAGACAGAAAGCAGGACACCTAGCCACATCAACAATTCGACTTAATCTCTATTTGAAAGTCATCATGTAGCCTTGGAAGGATGTTCTACACTACACCAACAATCAATAGAGAGAGATCTGGGATCAACCTCATTTTGAGGAAACATCCCACTTATTTTGCAACATATTTTGACTTGCTATTTTTAGTTGATTTAATCCATGTTTTTAGGATCAAAGAACTACTTTGTAATTCTATAAATATTAGAATAGAAGATGAACCAGGGGTTCGATTTTGGATGCTACCATGCTGCTACTATAATCAAAAGACCTATTCTTATTATATAAAAAATTGCAAGCTTCCTTCAGTTGTGTTGTCATATTTTCTCCTTTATTCTCTGATATCTTATGAGTGAAAGTTCTTTGTTGATGCTCATTTAATCTGCTTGTGACCGTCATCTCACTGGTTGATTGATTTAATTGATAATCATAAGTTATTTATTTGGTTATTAAACCCATTGTGCTTGTTTATATGAGTATAATCTGGTTCAATAGCTGTTTTCCTTCTACATTTAATCAAACCTTATCTGACTGCATGACTAGAAGGCCTTGTGAGATTTTAAATTTGTAGACAGTCTTGAAAACACAGTCCAGTCCCTAGACATTCATCTTGATCCAAAAACCACATCAAATATTGAGAAAATATTTCCCAAAAAGAGTTAGTTACCAGGCATCTCCGACTTACTTCCTAGGAGAGTTTCCTGGAGTAATAACAAATTGGCGCCGTTGCCGGGGAGAGGAGTTCGAAACTCAGCTTCTCTGGGAGACGACATAGAGCTAGTTCTTGATGATAGACAAGAAGTAGACAATATCAGGTTGTACATTTTCTATCTGGTGACTCCATTGAAGCGAAGTGGCTCCTAAAAGAGCTCACACCAGGGCAAACCCAGAAGGGCCATTGACAACATCAGTTCCTGATCCAGAGAAGATCATCAGCAAGGGAAAATCTTTACAAAGATAGGCTTCTAGATCTGCAAGCGCAATTGATTAAGGTATTCAAGTTGATGCTCATCCTTTCATATCTGAAAAGTCTTTGGTTGAATCCCCTGCTGAAACTCAAAATTCCCAGGAAATTCAAATTTCATATCAAGTTTATAAGGTAGAAGAACCTTCATTTTCTTCTAATATCACTGATTCTGTTCCTGAGATTGACATTTCATCCCATCCAAAAGAATTAGATACAGAATCCTCCAAACAGAAAGAAAATTCCACTTCATCTTCTTTTGATTCATCACTTATCAAACCTTCGAAAGGTGTTTTACACACTTACACTAATCTGCTTGTCCTTGAAGAAATTCTCCATGATCTGTCCTCTAAGGGTGAAGAAAATCTAGCTTTGTTGCTTGGCCAATTTTATAAAGCCTCTTATTTTCCACATACTTCTGAAACTTCTGCTCACGGTGAAGTAAGACAGTCATTCATTTCTAACTCAGGCAACTCATCTTCCCCAACATCTCCTACGAGTCCCTCATCTCCTCGATCATCTCTTGCAAGTCCCTCGTCAGTATCAATCACCAAAACTGTCATGGTTGCTCCTTTGACCAGAATGGAACAGATCTTGGCAAATAGATATGCCCCACTTGTCTTGCCAAATCCCCTTTCTGTCATGCCAACAGGTGACTACCAGAAATATATGCCAAAGTTTACAGGAGCAGGGGAGTATACTGCTGAAGAACACATTGAAGCATTTTACACTTATGCAGAAAACATAAATATTTCAGAAGAAGATGTGTGGACTAGAGTCTTTGTTCAGAGTTTGGATGGCCAAGCCCGAAAGTGGTTCAAAGAGATACCTGCAAATTCAATCACTAGCATTGAAAAATTAGATGAAGTATTCTTGAAGCATTGGGGAGAAAGAAAAGATCTGTTATACTGCATTTCTGAGTTTGGAAATTTGAAGAGAGGATATGGAGAATCGGTTTCAGACTTTATCAAGAGATTCAATAAAATGTTTGGTAAAATTCCTACTAAGATTAAACCAAGCGATGCATCGGAAAAGATCACATTCTCTGCTACCTTTGATGCAGAGTTTTGTCTTATCCTTAGAGAAAGGCGATCAGCTAGGCTTGCTTTAATGCAGGACGCTGCTCTCGAGGTTGAGTCCAACATTACAGCATGACAGAAGCTTAAAGGAAGGGTTGAGAAGAAGAAGTCTGCGATTGAGCCCTCCTCCTCTTCTAATAGTAAAATGGAAAAAATGTCTAAGATGCTGGAAAGTCTGACATTCAAAATGTCCAAATTGAAAATCAAAAATCAGCAACCAATAAAGGAAAAAGAGACAAATACTTTTGCCCCGAGAAATCCAAATGCTTTTCCCTACAGAAGGAATAATCCACAAGTTCAGATACTTCAAAGAGATAGAAATCTAGTTGATGACCAGAGGGTCAGACCACCTTTTCAAAATGCAGTGTTAGATGAAGAGCAACAACCACCTCCTGATGAAATTGAAGATGCGGATGAAATAAACTATTTTGGTGATGAAAATGATCCTTCATTTTTAACACAGGTAGTCTATGAAGAGGCCCTGAGGGATCAGCAAATTGAGGAAGCAAGTGTGGAAGGAGATGTCTACCTAACAGATGATCAGAAAGGCTACAACTTAATATCCAAGAAGGCTGGTTCAAAAACACCCATTGTTTCTCTTGTGAAGGATAAAGAAGATACTGCTCCTGTGAAGAGTAAAGAGGCTACCACCAAGCAACATCCCGATTCTGAAAAATAGACCCCCCCTCCAGCAAAACAACAGAAGAAACAAACTCAGCCTCTAGTCAAGGAACAGGTCAGCCTCAAAGCTCCTTCCAATGAGGTAAAGGTTTCAGACAAATCATCTTTCTCTTTCAATTTTGAATCAAAAATTCAAAAAGTTAAGATATCGATGCCTTTAACTGAACTCATGAAGAACAAAATCTTTAGAGCAGCCATCCTAAAGTCTCTTGATCCTAAGACCTCCCCATCACATGATTTTGTTAACCTACAAAACGATAAGCCTATAGTGACCATAGGGCCCATGATAGAAGACCGTGATGATTCTTGTCCACCATTTTACATATCCTTAAATTTCCATTAAAAACTCCTTCATAATTGTCTGCTTGACTCCGGGGCGTCACATAATCTTATGTCAAAAGAAGTGATGGATGAGCTTGGTCTGGAGGTGACCAAACCATATCAAGACCTCTTCTCCTTTGATTCTAGGAAAGTCAAGTGTCTAGGCCTCATCAAAGACCTTGTCATAAACCTTGCTCAACTGCCCATGAGAAGCATGGTTATGGACGTGGTGGTTGCTGATATTCCACCTAAGTTTGGGCTGCTTTTGTCTCGTTCATGGGGAAAAAGATTAGGAGGTACACTGCAGATGGATTTGTCCTATGCTATGATTCCAGTGTTTGGAGGGGAAATGAAAAGACTTTACAGGAAAAACCAGCTTTCTTATATTATCAGTGATGGAAAGAATTTCGTCAATCATCCTATCTATGTTGTGGATACAGATTTTGGTTCATGCATCCTTCAGATTGATGATGGTCAATCAACTCCTATGCAGCTAGTGAAGCCTATTGAACAACAGACTGAAAGTGGAAACATTGCAGTCTGGACTATGTACTTCGATGGGGCTGGCACTAAAGACTCAGCAGGCACTGGAGTAGGTCTGATCTCTCCTTCAAAGGAGACCATATCTTTGTCTTTCAAGCTCGACTTCAGAACCACTAACAACATAGTAGAGTATGAGGCTCTGCTGTTTGGATTAAATTAAGCCAAAGAGATGGGGATAAAAGGTTTGGAAGTGTTGGGAGATGCATACCTCATTGTACAGCAGGTAAACAACACCTTTCGAGCTAAGCATGTCAGATTAAAAGCTTACAGAGACGAGGTATGGAAGCTGCATGATTCTTTTTCTGTTTTTGAAATTTCATACATACCAAGGGATATGAATCATCTTGGTGATTCTCTTGCTGTTTCAGCCAGCACATTCATTTCTCCCATGCCCCCTAAGCTCAACTATGAGAATCAAGTAAAATATCGACCCTCCTTACCGGATAATGTCAAATATTGGAAAGTCTTTGAAGATGATGATGAACTCAACAAATTTCTCCAAGTGGTCGATGAGTTTTCTAATTTGCACATTGATCAACAGAATCTTAATGAAGAAGAGTCATAGGAACCTGAGCTAAAGAAGAAGTTGGGCAAGCATGACATTATTCAGTTACCAAACAATTATATACCCCGAGTTTTGGTACCCCTGGAAAGACTGTTTGATCAGAATGATGTCCCTTACCAGCCAGACAAAAAGAAGAAAGATCCAGCTGTTCAAGAGCATAACATAGGAGGTAAAATCCATCTCAAGTTTGTTAATTTGTCTTTTGAATTGACTGCAGATGAGAAGTCAAAATACTGTAGTGTTTTGAAGGAATTTTCTGATGTGTTTTCTTGGAAATATAGTAATTTAAAGACTTTCGATCCTGATATTATTCAGCATAAAATACCTCTTGAAAAAGACACTATTTCTTTCAAGCAAAAACTCAGGCCCATCAGTCCCCTTCTGCTGCCAGTGATTGAGAGAGAAATTAAGAAAATCCTAGATGCCAAGATCATAGTTCCCTTGAGATATTCCAAATGGATTGCCAATCTGGTGATCGTAAGGAAGAAGAATGGTGAGGTCAGATTGTGTGCAGATTTCAGAAACTTGAACAAATGCTCTAAAAAGGAAAACTATCCTCTTCCTAAGATGGAACACTTGTTACAGAGGATTTTAGGGGCAAAGGTCATGTCCTTTCTTCATGGATTTTCCGGTTACAATCAGGTTGTTGTCCATCCTGATGATCAGAAGAAGACTACGTTTACCACTCCTTGGGGGACCTTTATGTACTCCAAGATGCCCTTTGGATTAATGAACACCGTGGCCACATTCCAGAGGGCCATGGATATAGCATTTGTGGGAGAAAAGGACAAGTTCATCCTCATATACCTTGATGACATTACAGTATATTCCAGCAGCCACGAGGAGCATCTGAAACATCTTAAAAGAGTATTCTTAAAATGCAGATAGTTCGGGATCTCATTGAATCCCAAGAAATCCCAGTTTTCTCCAGCAAAGGGTAAGATCTTGGGTCACATCGTCTCAGCAAAAGGTGTAATGATTGATCCAGAATGAGTGGAGGCAATTCAAAAGCTATCCTTGCCAAGGTCTAAGAAGGACATTCAGTCACTGCTCGGTAAGATAAATTTTGTCAGAAGGTTTGTGCCCAATTTTGCTGAATTAGTCAAACACATAACTTGCATGCTGAAAAAGGGGGTTGAGATAAAATGGACAGATAGCACGAGAAACTCTTTTCAGGATATCAAGCAAGCGATCATTGAGTCTCCGATTCTGATCAACCTAGATTACAGTAAGACTTTCTATATCTTTTCCTTTGCCTCCTATGACACAGTGGCAGGAGTCCTGCTTCATAAAGAAGAGGAAAATTTTGATCATCCCATGGAATTCTTCAGCAAGACACTCAGGGATGCTGAACTAAGGTATGACCCTATCGAGAAACAATCTTATGCACTCATAAAAGCTTTAAAATCATTCAGAATTTATATCCTTCATTCAAAGGTCATCACATATGTTCCGTCTTCTTCTGTAAAACATGTTTTGACTCAGTCGGATATTGATGGAAAAAGGGCGAGATGGATTGCAAAGATGATTGAGTTCAATATTGAGGTAAAGCCCACCAAACTGGTAAAAGGCCAGAGCCTTGCCAAGCTCTTAGCAGAGGAAAATCATAAGTCGTTGGACATTAATTTTATAGCAGAAATTTCAGAAAAATCACAGACAGAGTTGGCAACGGAGGGATAGCATGACAATCAGCAAGTGGCAGAGTACCTGTCTTCCTGTGAATGGTATTCTGGCATCATACATTTTCTGCAAAATCTTGAAGTTCCTCCTGAACTCAGTGTGACTCAAGCTCGAGCTCTCAAGCTCAGAGCTATCAAATTCTGCATTTATAACAATTTGTTATATTGGAGGGACACTATTTGATTGCTTCTCAGGTGTTTAGATAAAGAGGAGGTTGTCGAGGTGACACATCAGTTTCATTCAGCCATTTGTGGCGGCCATCATTAATGGAAGACTACTACCCATAAGATCCCGAGGGATGGATACTATTAGCCTTTCCTCTTCACAGATGTGTGTGCATTCGTCAAATCTTGCTACAAATGCCAAAGATTTACCGGTAAGCAACAACTGAAATATTTACCCCTGAGACCTATTGTGGTAAATGTCCCTTTCCAGTAGTGGGGCTTGGATTTTATCAGTGAAATAAATCCTTCATCCAGTGGTCAGCACAAGTGGATTTTGGTAGCCACCGATTATTTCACAAAGTGGATAGAGGCGATCCCCACCCGGAATGCTACACACCAGGTAGTCATGAAGTTTCTCTATGAAAATATTTTGAGTAGATTTGGATGTCCCAAGAGGCTGGTGGCAGATAATGCAACAGTTTTTAAAGCAGAAGCCTTGGTAGACATGTGTGAATCGATGGGAATCTAGCTTGTACACTCGACTCCCTACTATCCTCAAGGTAATGGCTTGGCTGAATCGTCAAATAAGAGCTTGATCAAAATCATAAGAAAACTGTTAGCGAAAAATAAGAAGAATTGGGATTCCAAATGAAATTTTCTCTGTGGGCAAACATAGCGACTATTAAAGAATCCATTGGAACTTCCCCATTCAAGTTGGTTTATGGGACTGATGTAATTTTTTCAGTTCAATTAGTTTTGCCTGTGGCTAAGTTCTTTCAGAAAGAGCAGACTGCGCAAAATGACATGGTAAGAAGGATGCTGGATTTGGTGGAACTACAGCAAGCTTGTGAATAGTTAGTGGATAGATCAGAAGCACATCAGATGCAGATCAAAAAGACATTTGACAGAAAGGCAAAGGTGGACAGTTTTTAGATCGGTGAATCGGTTCTGAAGTGGGACGCTCTTCGATAGGAGAAAGGCAAGCATGGCAAGTTCGATTCCTTGTGGATAGGCCCTTTTATGATTACTCAGGTTCAAAACAATAACACTTTCATTCTGCAGAATCTGGAGGGTGAGGAAGTGTTCAGTGGCTCAGTAAACGGGCGATTTCTAAAACTTTATTTCCTCTAAGGGTGTAGAGCCTAGACATTGTAATGATAGTCTTAGTTTTAATTTTTCAATAACTCCATGCCCAATGGAAACGCTAGTAGATAGTTTAGTTTTTAGGTTCTTTTCCAGGAAAGGCATTGATTCTATGGTTCTTGAAACCTCACAGGGACGTGTTCATCCCCAATAGGAGCCAGTGTTAACTCCTCAAATAAATCAGTGGATTCTAATTGATTTTAGGTGATAGGTTAAGTTTTAAATTTGATTTCAAAATTTCTATAGATAGGTTAGAGAATCTGTCATTCCAAAATAAGCTCAAAACCAAGGTTGATTTTGGTTCGGTCAAGAAAATGGAAAAATATCAGGTTTCAGTGGTTTAGGCGAGCCTCCAGCGTGCTCATTAACCACCGAAAGTGTTCATTTTCGGTAGATAAGGGGTCGAGGTAGAAGGAAAGCAACCATAAAAAATGTTTGAATGGGCTAGAAGAAAGCTCGTGCTTTTGCACGAGCCAGATGTCAAAAATTGTTGCAATGATGAGAAATACAACCGTCCAAAGCTCGCATTGTGGGAGATGGTGCACATTCGTGGTGTTCATCCGAAAGGTTCGAAGAACCTATGTCTTATCCATTGCATTGATCATTTCAAATCCACGCAGAGTGGTTATTGACAGGTATGATTGTATGGGGTTCCCTCCATTTCAGTGGTAAGTACGCTAGTCATCATTACCAGGTCTTTCCTTCATCTGTAAACTCAATGAGTTATAAAAAATCCCAAATATCGCTGAAGATAATCACAAGTCTGCGATCTTATCAGCAAATCATATTTTCAAAATTCTGATCTCGCGTTCTCGGGCGATTGTCGAAGTGTCTTCGAGTTTAGCAGGCATCCCGAGTCAAAGAAACCTAGGCGGGTTATTAGGTAAGATCAAAATCGTTCTCTTTCAAAGTTTCAACAATTCAATTGCCCCCCGAAAAGCTGAAGTTTCAGCATTTCTCATCTAGATTGTCATTCGAGAGTGGGAGGGTGTTTTAGTGAGTTCATTAATCATATGCTTTGTTATCCGATTTCACTATCTTTTTGCATAAGTGGTATTGAATGTATTCCTACATCCCAGAACCATTACCTCCCAAAGATTTTAATCCCCCATAGTTCCAGGTACAGTCAGTATCAAGTCATGTCAAAAGTAAGTTCTTCTTTGAGATCTGAAGTGGATGGCATGTGGTATTTTGAAGATCATCCAGAGGTCACAGAGTGTTTTAAACAGGTCGGAGTTTTCACATATTGTGAAAAATTGACAACCTTTCACCAACAAGTGGCTGAAGAATTTGCCCTCTCCTATGATGGAAGGATTGCAAAAATATGCAGGGAGGAGTTCATTATAGATGAAGTAGCTATTGCCGAATATACAGGGTTATCCAGAACAGGGGACTGCTGGTTTAAAACCTCTTCACCTTCAAATGTTGAATTCAGGTCATATTTGTTGCCAGTGCATAAAGCTTTGACTTGGAAGAAGGATATTCCTATGTCCTATGTTGAATCGAAGTGGCAGTCCCTGCTGAGGGTGATTTTTGTATATATCACCTGTGAGGGGCGCTATAACAGGGTGATGTATTATCATTTTAAACTGTTGAACCATTTCACAGGAAGAGAACAGTTAAACATACCTTACTTCTTTCATAAAACCCTAACTAAGATGGAAAAACAGGTAAAATCCCAGCCTACTAAAGTTATAAGCAGATTATCACATCAGGGGCTGATTACCCTCCTTGTGAAAGAAGCTCTGTAGAGGAAACAAATTGAATGGGGTTTCTTCTTGTTTTGGAATGAGTTTCAGACAGAAAGGCCTCCAGAGATAAAAGCAAAGAAGTCTAGAAGCAGAAAAGATCCTACTCCCAAGAGTAGTCACAGGAGGAGGAAAGGAATTTCAATGCCCAGAGATTCTATTAAAACATGACCCAGCAAGCAGGGAGGAATCAAGAGGAAATTAAAGTTTGAAGATAGAAACCCTGTCACAGGAAAAAAAACCTCTCAATCTACCTTATAGTGACTCTGATTCAGAGCACGGAATGGAAAAAACACAGGACAAATTGCAAATGAAACAGGATGCAAAACTGGAGATAAATATACCTCCATCAAAGCCTTCAGAAACACACAAGCATTCAGAAGCAGAAGCTTCTTCAAGCAGGCCTAAGAAAGGTAAGACAAAGAAAATCAACATGCTTCTACAAGAGATTTATGAGATAGAAGTCCTGGAGAGGGTAATCAAAAAATAAAACACAGACCTCACCGAGAGAAATGCTAAACTGTTCAAAGAGAATCAAACTCTTAAAGAAAAACATGATAAAATCAAAGATAGAAACAGAGAGTTGATTAGAGAAAATATGAAATTATACAGGTAGCTCAGGATTCTGAGGCTTAAGCTAAAGGAGTTTGAAGCACCTAAAGAAAAACAAACTGGTTTGGATAATTTGGCTAATTTAGCCACAACTATAATAGATGTAACAGATTCCCCTACACAGTCAACAAAGGTTCGTAGGTCTTCTCGAATCAGGACTACCGTATCTAAGAAAGTTTGAGTGCTAAAAGAGGATTCAGGACAGACATTTTTGCAATTTTGAAACTCTTCAAAGATTGACTTTCAGTGGTTTAGGCGAGCCCACCATGTGCTCATTAACCACTAAAAAGAGGCGCTTTCGGTGGATAACTCACCCAGACATTTTCCCAGACAACCATCGAAAGCCCGTGTGTCCAGAATTCAATGATTTTTTACACAGGTCAGGTATTTTTGATATGAAAAGGTTCAGGATCTTTTCCAATGAATGTCACGTGAATTATCAAGTCTATCCCAAGAGTTATTTTTGGAATATTATGGAGAAAGAAGTTAGTTCAAAGGTTATGGACATTTTTAATTAAGACAGAAAGCAGGACACCTAGCCACATCAGCGATTCGACTTAATCTCTATTTGAAAGTCATCATGTAGCCTTGGAAGGTTGTTCTACACTACACCGAAAATCAACAGAGAGAGATCTGGGATTAACCTCATTTTGAGGAAACATCCCACTTATTTTGCAACAGATTTTGACTTGCTATTTTTAGTTGATTTAATCCATGTTTTTAGGATCAAAGAACTACATTTTAATGCTATAAATATTAGAATAGAAGATGAACCAGGGGTTCGATTTTGGATGCTACCATGCTGCTACTGTAATCAAAAGACCTATTCTGATTATATAAAAAATTGCAAGCTTCCTTCAGTTGTGTTGTCATATTTTCTCCTTTATTCTCTGATATCTTATGAGTGAAAGTTCTTTGTTGATGCTCATTTAATCTGCTTGTGACTGTCATCTCACTGGTTGATTGATTTAGTTGATAATAATAAGTTATTTCTTTGGTTATTAAACCCATTGTACTTGTTTATATGAGTATAATTTGGTTCAATAGATGTTTCCCTTCTACATTTAATCAAACCTTATCTGACTGCATGACTAGAAGGCCTTGTGAGATTTTATATTTCTAGACAGTCTTGAAAACACAATCCAGTGCCTAGACATTCATCTTGATCCAAAAACCACATCAAATATTGAGAAAATATTTCCCAAAAAGAGTTAGTTACGAGGAATCTCTGACTTGCAGCCTAGGAGAGTTTCCTGGAGTAATAACAGGTTCCTTTATGAATTATTCGTGATTAGTGATATTCCAATCCCTTTACCTAAAAGAGTTCGGGTAACGACATCTTATGCTAATTCTTGTTAACTTTGACTTAACTAAAATATTTCCCAACGAAACCTTCTCTTGAATGATATGCTAACTGTAATAATGTAGTTGAAGTGAATGAGTCCCAACTCGTCGAGTCACTAAGGGATTTAATAATTTCGTGAATTTCTTGATGTGGAAAGAATGGTCTCATGTCAGAAGGAATTAAGACTCTACATCTACCATTTAATGGTTGTCCTGTGTGTGGAAGTTATGATGTTTTCACCTGGCCTTTCATACAATCCAGTCCTTCCATCTTTTCCCTCAACACATGGCTAGACCACCCTTCACACCCTCAACATTCACACTGTGCAGTTAAGGATCCTCTCAGGGTTTAATGTGTTTATTTTTTCCATTGTTGAGTCCTTCAAGAGGCTTTGCGTATTATTTTATCAATGGATAAGGCTGTCGATTTGCAAAAAAAGTTATTAGCTGGAACCGATATCGCCATTTGCCTTCCCTGGTAAGATTTTGTTAACACTATGTTCTGGTTGTTAAATGAGGCTCGGTTCTTTATTACAGTGGGAGAACCCTTGTATTAAAATCTTATTTTTCCTTACTTAAATCTTCCATTCTTGATATTCTTTGTAACTTTATTGAGTTGTTCTCATTTTTGGATAAGTAGATGCTTACTGTAGTTTTATTGCCCAACTTCCTGAGAGGTCTCGGCATCCCATTCCCTTGTTCAGACTTAGAGAATTTACACCTTCAGAGGTTTTTATGGGTAAATTCAATCCTAGGGTTTCATATTTCCTATTGTTGTTATTCCTTATAGTTTTTTGTTGATGTATTTCGAGGCCAGATATTAAATCTTTCATGAGGCTATGAGTGATCTTAGTGTGAAGTTAATTTTTTCACACTATGTATAACATAGTACGTTGAATGTTCTTTCTTTCTCTTTATAAAGGATGAATCCATCCTTTTGTAATCATCAATAAACCATTATCCGATAATCACACATATAATTTCCCCTTAAGGTTATTGCATTCTTGTCTAGTACTGCTAAAGGAATGTGACTTATGTGTTTTCAAACAGTCCACCAAACAATATACCCCACGACATAAAATGTTTGATTTTGTGGAACTTCTTGTATTAATTATATTTTCTTCTGTCATTATCGTGGTCTGCGTGTAAGTTACTTCATTTGAATTTAGCAACAAATTAACTCTTCACTTATTGTTTCTTAATAAATTCCCTCTACAATATAGATAATCGGTTTGGCAAGTGTTTAAACTCAATCTTTTCGTATAGTGTTTGTTCTATGTGCAACATTTACACTGTTCCCTTGGCCTACTTGCATAATATGTTTTATACAATTTATATGTTTAACTATTAACACTGTTGATTTATTCATTTCATAAACAATTTATTACCTGATTGGTACCAACACTAATGATGGGACCCTTTTGTTGCGAGGGTACCTGTCAGGTGGACCTTGCCTCTTCCAGCCATTCTGGGATCGTGGATGGCCTCCTCAAGCATGCACAGAGAAGGGTCAGCCTCCCCTACAGGCCTGAGTTAAATACTAACTATATATTCATTCTATCTAAAAAGATTATGTCGATAATCAAGTTTTAGATCTCTGATACAAATTCTTATTACTATCTGGTAGATACTAATGGAAGTTTCCTTGATTTTTCCTTTCATGGTTGGTGTAATAGAACCTTTCAATATATGACACTCCTCAAGATATTCGAGTTCCCCTTATAAACACTTCTGGATTTCAAACAGTGAAGGCCATAGTTTTATCCTAGATTTATCAGTATTAAGTAAATTTTCGCCCAACTTCCTGTAGTGGTTGGATAAAGATAAATTATAAATTTGTGGTAATGTAGTCCACTGATAGATTAAGACACAATACCTACATAAGGATTGGATGTCCTCTTGATTTCCTGTTCGTTTGAGATATGTAATAAATTCTTTGAAGTTGAGCTATAGGGCATTTCCTCCCTATTTGAAATAATACAATGACTATTTAATGATTTTTTTCAAATCTTACCACCACACTGGCCTCTTCTTATACTTAGATTGTTTAAAGTGTACTGTACATATACTGTTTAAGAAAAGGAAAGGCTCCTGTAATGATTATCGCCACATCTTCTTGAACATGTTTTATCTTGGGTTATCTGGGTTCAATTTTCTTGTACAATAGATTTATAAATAGATCAGAAACTCCTTATACAAGTAGTTGAGAAATTATATATGTATATATATAAGAGTAATTGGATAGTAACTCCCCAATTTCATGGAATCCCTCTATTTGGGGTGGTTATACTCAATTATTGGAATAGTTTGTATATTTACTTTATAAAGTATGCGCGCATTCATATATATAGATATATCTCCATCTCATTGTAAGAAATCAATTTAAGTATCTTTTTGTTAACGCCTGCACATATTTCCAACTCTGACTGTATATATGTATAAATATATATATATATATATATATATATATATATATATATATATATTCCTATATGCATTTATCGTGATTCCAACCACACCTAGAGTTTCATCTTGATTTCGATTTAGCATGTACATGAAAGGAAACTCAATTGATTACTATGTTTATGTATATACATTTACCTACAGGAATGCAAGCATATGTCTCTCTATATATATATTTACATGATTTAGTTTCCATTCACATTGTGTGCATAGATATTTTTAATATGCAAATACAATTTAGTTGTGAGGTTTTCACCTACAGATTTATCTCATTACAACAGTAATCTAACCTATAGAAACTATTCTTCGAGAAGCTTGAACGGGTATATTCTTTCAACTAGTTTATCTAAGGAAATTAGCATTCACTCAGCAATAAAATACAATAGAGATAATCCATTCAGAACTGGTTTTGAGGCATTCTGTCAATCCTTAAGTTCAACAACATTCAATTAGATTTTTTTGTTCATAGTAATATTCCTATTCAGAACTAAGAGATGCATTCTATTAGTTATTTAACCACATAACATTCAACTAGAGAAAAGAATAGGATAAATTATCTAAACAGTTTCCAAATAAAAAATGGAACAACCACGTTCCTCTCAACCTTAGAACAGAACAACCAAATCACTTGTCATGTTGTCCCTCTAGCCTGACCATGAATCCATGAGGGCGAATTCGAAACTTCTACTCCACAATAGCCTTTTAGTCTCAGCAACTTCTCCTTGCCTCACACTCAGAAACCAGTGTTCATAACAAAAAGAGATCAATAATTTCCCCCATCATACTAGGCAACATCCTCCCTCCTCACATATGCTATATATCCAAAAGCAAAAGTGCCTAGGTCTTTTCCCCCTTGGGAATTTTCGCAGATTTCCAAATCGCTAATTTTCAGGGGCTGCCAATGGCCAAATTATGAATTTTCCACTTGTAACAATCATCTCTAAGGTAGTTCCAACATGTTCCCCACTCATGGAGTCATGGTCAGCTTATTTTAACATGGTTGTTCCATTTGTCCTTCAGCAATAATTATAAAATATTGTGTTTCATACAAGTGTCATAGTCAAGTAGATAGTTGGGTCAAATCGTACTTCTTCCTAACATTCATAATAATCAATTACAATTAACTAAATTCGAAATTCATAATTTCCATAAATGGTAAAAATTTTCCAATTTCGAATTTACCA